>WTSP01022596.1:3866-32796 GCA_025331215.1 Actenoides lindsayi
GCTTTCAACCTGCATATGGTCTTTATAAAATAAACTATAAAAAAAAAAAAAAAATAGATGAGAAATTACAACTGCTCCCTGCTCCATGCTGTTGTTTGAAAGGACCTGGCCTCTGTTCATAACCAGGAGGCTTTGCAGATTCTTCAGCGCATTTGATACCGCCTGCAATTTTTCAGAGGCACGTGAAAAAAAAAATTGGGTTATGTAAAAACGCTTCAGTTTTCAGTCCCCTTGATGTGTATATGCCAGGCACAAAAGCAAAGTCCCCTGGTTGTTTTCACGGGTTGCCAACACACTTTAAGTTCAGCAGCGTTTGTTACTTTATATTCCCTCCATTTCAATCTTGCATTACTTACTAGGAACAAAAGTACCAAGTATCTTCTGAACATTTCCATTTTAAAGAGGACCAGTGTTAAATAGATGCACTCCTGCTGCTTACGAACTAGAAATCAATGACAAATAAAATATATTAATAGCATTCAGCCAAATTGCTTAAAGTTTTATTGTTTTCCTCCTTACTGAAGTGATAACCATCTTCTGGACGAGGGTGATACGGTTAACTGAAGCCCAGCAGGCTTCAAAAGAATAACAGCCCTGGAGGGAAACTTGTGCATAATTTCTCGATGACAAGTGGTACAGTCACATTACTTAGTTTCTATTAGAGGTGCACAGCCTGGGACTGAGACAATAGAACTTAGGTTAGAAAAGATCCAGAGAAAACCATGAGAAATTGTGGGAAATCAAACTGGCAAGGAATTTAGCTGAGTATATCTAAAGGAAATATTTATTTACACGTGGGAAGCAGATTTTCCTAAGACCTACAAGGTCTAAAGAGAGATTTTTACGGATCAGTTTTAGATTTGGGACTATGACCAGCAGCTGCCAAGCCTAAGGCCAGTCTTCCCTGATATAAGGATGAGGCGAAAGCAGCCCAGAGGGTTTCACAACCTGACAGCCGAGTTCTGCTGCAGGAAGGCAGGAAGCAGTTGCCTGGTTTTGGCTATTGCTGCTCTCCCAAACAAACCACTGGGTAAGTGCAGATCTCCTCCCTGTGGTTCATACTTCAGGCTTTCCTTGTACTGGCTGATCTGTAATCTCAGAAATCCCAGGATACCACCCCACTCTGATAAAAATAAGTCCTCTGATCCCATTTCTTTCAACTTAAAGTTCCCAATAAAAAAATCTCAGACTCTCAGAGCAGCTGCTTTGTCTTCTTGATCCAGTGAACGGAAAGAAACAGCTTTAAGGAGAAGAATGGCAGGAATGCACCAACTGGCCTGCTTTCGGGAGGATGGGGGAAAGCTGCTTGCGGTTTGTTAAGGGAGCTTTTGGTTAGAGTCCCGAAGGCTTTTTCTTATACCGTGCCTGGATGTCAGAGTAAGCAAGAAGTAAAGTATCTGCCGACAGCGTCCTCTCTGCCCCAAAACAACGTGTACCAGGCTTGCTGAGGGAAATCACACCAACCAGTGACATTTCTTCTCTTCGAACAGGCTCTGCTGTACTCACAATATTGCCTCTCTGCACAATTCCTAGGTTTTAATAGCTTTTGCTTCTAAACTTTTCAAGGATCATCTGTCACCAAATGCACCCACTCAGATGCCATCTTCCAAGCTAAAAACATATTAGAAAGATTTCTATTCTACAAACGTCTTCTTGGGCTCACTAGTCAAAGGTCAGGTAGGAAGCGGGATTGCTGACAGGCAAATATCACCTTCCTACAGCTAGGCAGGACAGCACAGACAAAGATGCTGGAGATGCATCACTGAATACATACATAAATGTTTTTCCTCCTCCTGGAAGCATTTTTTTTTTTCTCACCTGCCTAATTTACTCCAATCCACTCCTTAGTCTTTTCCCAAAATACCTACCAGAGCAGATCAGCCAATGGTAGAAAGTTGAATCGCCTGGATTTAGTGATGTGTTTCTCTGCTGGTTGGCACTTTGTGAAGATTTGGGAAGGTGCATGACCTATGGGGGGGACTCTACCTGCCGCTGGCACACAGCTGCTCACAAAGGTGAAGGCATTCCCTGCATTTACATTCGAAGCAACACCTTTATGATGTGAAGGAGGAAAGACTGAAAATACAGGAAGATCCAGGGGAAAGCAGCACATGAGAGCTCAAGTCTTGCAAAAAACATGCTATAAGCAACTCAAGGTGCAGTTCACCCCTGAGAGTCACCACATCTCATCTGTGGGATGCTACCTGCTATTCTACCATGTACCAAAATTCATACCAGTCTCTGCAGCAGAGGAAGGAGTGCCACCTACTGAAACATGAACACATCTGACTCCTCCCTAGGGCACATTTGGACATTCTTGTTGCCTTTTGCTGCAAACACGAGTGCCTCTGGTAGCATCTTCTGGGGCCATGGTGCTCTACACTTTTGCAGGGGGCAGTTGGAAAATAATTCAGTCCACACAGTTAAGTATGAGGCTGGAATCACTGTGTCAAAACAGCCTCACCAAAACCAAGGAGCAGGAATTAGCTGTATTTATGGAGTGCTTCAGCCCTATTTATCTCCAAAAGTAAGTCCCATTGTCTGATAGTACTGGACATTACCTCTTATTTTGATCCTTTCTGAAGCCTCAAAAAATGGAGCTGAAACCTATTAGCTCCTCCCCACAGAAGGGATGGAGATATCCAGGGTTGGGCACTTATGCAGTGAGTGCTGTCTTCTAAACCCCATTGAATGTTGAAAATCAAATCAACATCTCAACTGGATTATCTCAAGCCTTTTTTTTTTTTTTAGTACATAGATTATGTCCATTATCAGTAAGAAACACTGAGAAGTAGCTCTTGTGAGGATCATGCAACCACTCCAGCTGACCCTAGGAAATCCTCCCAAGATAAGGAGCATTTGGAGTAGAGGGCATGAGGAAAAAAAATACCCCAAGACCTATTAATGTTATAAAAAACTGCTCACTACAGAGACAAGGGAAAAAAAAAAATAACGCGCTGTACTGCAATTGGTAATACACTTAGCTTTTTATATCACATTAGGGGCATAGATAATAACACAAAAATGAATGTTTGTGTCATGCAAGGCAAAAGGATGAGACATTACGAGTGTATAATAGCACAGAATTATCCATGGAACATGGTGGTTTCAAGCCCTCCTCCCCTTCTGCATGCCAGAAACAGATTTAAGATGCAAGTTTCCTGTTCTCCTTTGTGGGCCCTTTGCCCAGAAAAAAAACAGATGAAGGCAAAAAATCTAATGTGCTGGCAAGGTAAGAGATAATCCTCCCCTCATCATTTTTTCCAGGCTGGAGGAAAGCCTGTACCTGTGGGTTTTGCTGGGTGGGCTGCAGAGCTGAAACAGGCAGAGTATCAGTCATCTGCATGGGAGGAACATGAGTTTTACGTAAAAATGGCACAATAATTATTCTCAATGTCCAGAAGTTGAATACACATTCAACAAGCCCTTCAAAGCTTTTTCCTTCCATTAGAACAACGACAACAGTCCCTCTTACTTCTTTTCCCCACTTACAAGACCCTATTCACACCAGCGCTGCCTCTGTGTCTACAGAAACCACAGATCCTCTGCCTCGAAAACAGCATCTGACACATTTTAGTTGAAAGACATATTCCTACGCCAGGCTTTTTGACTCATGATGGCATGGAATGTTGGATTTTCAACAGCTCACCCCATCAGATGGTTGCATTTGATGGCAGTTGGTCTCCAGATCCCTTCACTTCAGTGCTGGTTCAGCTGCCTGCAAGTTCCTATGGGGTAGAAGGGGATGGTGCAGGCTTCCCAGTAGCACCTTCTCATATTCCCAGCCTACATGAAATCTTTGGGGCTGGGCTTTGTCCAGGAAAGAGTAAACATAATTTCAGTTCACCCCTAGATAGGAGCTGCAAACAGCAGATCTCCAGGCACGTCAGGTGTGGGAACCATTGTCCCTGATCCTGATCCCTTCTGTCCATACACACCTCGAGTGGCTGGCTGATTTGTTTCCCCACTTGCCAAAAAGGGCTAGATGGCCCAGCAAGCTCAGACATGAGCAGAACTTGGGCACATCTTCCTCTGGGCTGGATTAAGCCAGAAGCAGCTTCAAAATGATTCAGCTGCCTCGAGAAGTCTCTTTAGGCTCATGTTAAGCAGCAACTTGTTCTGAAAACTGCCGACATAAATACTTAGTGCTGTTTTGCAGTCACTACAATTAGACACTGACTATGCACCTAGTTTTCTCAGCAGTCCCAGAGCACTGACTATGTAGAGCAAAAGCAGCTTTTAGACAAGGAGAGCCCTGGAAGTGCAGTTTTCTTTTGCTTTCAGCCTTAAACTACTGGTAAATGAACCCAGGGACCAATTAAACAGAATGTAAGGATGCAGATCTAGCCTTGGAACCATGACATACAGGATAAAAAGGAGGTGAAGTTTGTAGAAAACATCAACTCAGGTTGACATAGTAGCAGAAACAAATTCATTTTGGCTATCAGGCATGTACCTATGAGATTGGGAGAAGCTGAAACATTAGGAGGAGGGTGGGAGTGTGGCATGTGTTAGATCTGAGGTCACCGATTTTCATGGAGACATGTCTGGAATAGACAGACTTTTCCCTTCTCATCTACCAGTTTAACTGCTTCGGATGTACTCAGTGATGTTTTTATCTTCACTGTTCAACATACGCTTCTCCTTCCACTGCAATATCTCAGTGTCGTGGTGAAGGGGCAGAAGAACTTGGCAATTCATCCGCCACCCAGCCCATACACCAAACAGCATGGAGTTACTACCCAAGGATGGAAACAACCCTGATCACACGACAGGAATGACATTCTAATGCCAAAAACTCTGCCATTCATTCAGCCATTGAATGATCAACACGCGCACACTACCAGCAGTTTTCCAAACATCACTTTTCAGAGGCAAGACCCTTACAAAGCTGTTGACACAGCCAAAAACCCTACAACTGCCAAACACACACTGCATGTCACCTTTGTGTTGCCTTGCGTATGAAAGGCACTTGTGCAGACTGTAGATCCGACCTTAACCATGTTACACCATCCAGGCAATCAGGAACCCAATGGAGTTTCAGGACATCTGGGTCAAATCCCATCTTCTCCACCTTTATTTCTGACTTCATCTTCTCCTACTAACCTTTTCTATGCAAGAGCACCTCTTCATTTGTCTTTATGTGGGACCCTAACTAGCAACAACAGCTTCTTAGGGGCACATTTTGAAGTGGTGATTCTTGCATCCATATTCAGCAATAGGCGGGTAAAAACTTGTGTTGACCAAAAGAGAGTTATTTCTTGTGAGCCTGTCTGCCTTTTGCATGGTATACTTTTAAAACTCTACACAAACACAGCTAAACTCATCAGCTATTACCAGGCAGTTACATCTTTCCCTTTCTTCAACCTCTGCTGCCTTCAGTAACTTGCTGATTTTTTCAGTCACAGTTCTCTGGTTGCAAGAGGTGGAAAGCAAACTACTCAGAAAGGTTTGAACAGCAGGAGACTTGCTTTCCCAAAAAAATACTTTAATCGATAGCAGCTCATTTGTACAGCCTGATTTTGGAGCTGCTTGATGCCATTTCCTTAACTTCCCAAGTTTAATGGTGGCAAACCACTTGCCAGCCCTGAGTGTTTGCAATTCTGTGTGCTCCCTCTCATTGCCCTTTTGGTCCCTGCAGTGTTTCTTATCTCTTCTTACCAGTAATGCACTACTCACCTACCATAATTGCCTTGGTCTGTTGGGCTGATTTATCCAACCTTCAAAACAATTCATTTATATTTGAAATTGGATTGGAAATAAACAGATATTCCACTACCACCGATATGAAAATAACCAGTGTGTTACCATTATTTTATGATGAATGCATCATGAACAAGTGTGTCATCTCTTATGTAATCAAATTAATTCCTCTGCTTATTAAAAAATATTACTCAAATGTTTCAAGTATTTATAACAATAAGCAAGAGCCGTGGATTTAAAACCTTTGTTTTACATGACTAGACAACAGACTGGTGTTTCTTAAAGATAAATATAAGAATTTATTCTAAAGTCTTTTTATGACATCTGCATGTCCTGAGCAACTAGAAAAAAATAACTGAAGTACCAGTCTACTGTTTGTCTGGAAATGTTTATGTCTGCAATTCTAACAATGCTAAACCCTTCCTTGCAGAAAACATTTCCAGTAAAGGTTTGTACTCAAAGCTGATCCCCGTGATCATTTAAGGCTCAGAATAAATGTCTGCATCCAACAGTGGACTTGGCTCGTTAAGGTACCAAGGAAATATCCATGAATCATCCAGACACGACCTGTAAACAGGGCCTCACATTGAGTTTCACAAAGGTTTTACAGCGCCTCACTGACTTCTACAGCTATTTCTGATTTATGCTTGGGGAAACTTCATCAAGTTGGGCTCTCAAAGTGTGTAAAAATGTTTATACTCACAGTTTTCTCTTTGTCACTGCTTCTTGAACTGATTGCTCTACTCATCAGAGCATTAGAGGCCGGTGTTCGCTTGATTTCCTCGGCATTGCCAACATCTTTCAACTGACTGCCCTGCTGTGTTGGGTGAATCATGGGATGGGCAGTGCTTTTATTCTCACTTTCACACAATTTCTGCTTCAACTCAGCAGCTAAACCCCTGGGCAAGGTGCAGGGCTTCCTCCTCACTCTCACTCCAAGGCCACTACCCCATCTTGGAAGAGGACATGCAACCACAGCTCCTCACCAGCCGCGGGCAAGCTAGGCTGTGCGAACCCAGGACTGTGGTGCGTTTTCTGACTCCAGCTCCATCTTCAGCTGGTTTTGCTCTGACCCTGACTCATCTCTGTTACACAGTATTAAAACATGCATTGAAACATGATGGGAAGGTTCACCTACGCAACTCTTCTCCACCAGAAAGCACACTGGGAATTTTCACCTACACAGCTCATCTCCACCAGAAAACATGCTAGGAAGGTTCACCCCTGCACACCTACCCTGCCATCTCCTAATCTGTGATCTGAGTGGAAAACAGCACAATTTCACTGCCAATTCTGCTACCAGCTAACGACAGCTTCCTCAAACATGGAAAAATCCTTTGCAAGTGATAATGCTGCAAAGGCAACATGCACTTTGGGTCTGCTCCTCTGTGCACTGAAAAGGAAGATTTCTGCATTGGTATTGACCTTTTATAGACTGCTCTTCTGCAAGAACTATTTCCATTGAAACTTTATCATCTATGTTTTTACTTGAGTGGCTCAGCCCAAACAGGGCAATTTCTTCATACTCTTATTAACGCAATCTGCGTATGCAAAGCTCAGTGTACAAACTCATCTTCAAAGCATCTGACATGCTGAGAGAGGGCCTCATGTTAGAATAGGAAGGACTGATATTGATGCGCAACATAAAAGCCTGAATTGTGGCACACAGGAAGGCAACGTACGTTATGCTTCTGCTCCATGGAACAAGAGTGCAAATTCACAACCTGCTTCAAAAATCCCCTCGCTCCTTCATAGATACACGAACATCAATTTGTTGTTTTGTGGGTTTGGGTTCGTTTTGGGTTTTTTAAATCTACTCTTTTCCTTTTTCTTTTTTTTTTTTTTTTTTTTTTTTGCCTAAAAGCCATGATTATCAGCAAAACAACTGTTTCCAGCTCATGGTTCAGGCATGACGTAGCACGAAGCGCCGTGTGTCACTTTCCCTCACGGTGGATGTTTGGTCCTGCTCCATTCCCTTACATGGCCTGCAGTTCTGGCAGGCACAGCATTCTCCACATTCTTCTTTTTTTCCCTCTGCTTTCTAGTTCTCATTTCTTTTAGGAGAAGAAAACACAAAACACAAGGAGTAATGCCGCCCTCTACTGCCCTGCTCTCTCAGCTTAAAATGCCCGTCTGAAAACCTTCCCATCAAATACCTGTTGAATCAACACCACCACAAAAAAAAAACCAAAAACCATCCCCCTTCCACCACAAACAAGCAAACAAAAACCAAACACACCAAACGCTCAATCAAAAGGCTATATAAAACCTAAAGTATGCATGCATTTAAAAACAAAAAAGACCAGGGGGGAACATTGCTCAAACTCAGCTTTATTTCCTGCTGGTTTATTAATATATTCCATTTCTCCACAAGACAGTAGCATTAATATTGCAAGTTTTTCTAGAGTTAGCTGCTACAACTCCAAAAAAGTGAACGTGTGGCATATTAAGGGGCATATTTATATAAAAGTGGACATTGATAAAAGTGCAGCACTGACTCGCTACATGTCCCTTAGTCAGAGTCACAGCTTCTTCCTCCTAAATATTCAGGTTACTTGATAAGCAAACTGTTTCAGAGGTATAATAACTTTGCCTGCAAGTTCCAGCAGACCAGACATCCTCTGGGTTCCTTCACCACACCTGTAGGCATTCCCCCTACAGAGATGCAAAATACAAATATTTTTGTTGAAAGTTTGAATCGTTAATTTGATTCAGTCATAGACATTAAGTCATCAATTCGCACCAATTCCTGTCTCTCAGCTCAACACCCGGCACATGCTGCCACTACGATAATGTGCAACAACTCCGACTATGCACATAAAAGTCAGGACAAATAAACCTAAAAAATCTCTAATCTTGTAGTCTTCATGACCAATCTGAAAAAGGAAGACATTTCATTTGCGCTATATACCACAATTCTGTATTTAGGCTCACTTCTTTAGATTTTAAGTGATTCCGTTTTCAGGAGTCTAAATCTTTTTACTTTCCATTTATATTCCATTGTAAAACACACTGAAAAGTCAATTAAATAGCTCGTACTAATACCATCATACATATACACATGTATATCACTGCAATTACAATTAATCCATTACCTAAAAAAAATGCCAACAACCTTCCCAGACTCTTCAGATGTACTGATAAAGTTAAACTTTGCAATCAAATTCTTATTTAAAGAACATTAATGTAATTTCCAAACAGAATTAGTATTGATTGGGCAGCAGAACAGCAAGTGCTGAGCATGGAAGCCTAAATTTTGGGGAAAGAACCAATACAGGAGACCCACTAGAATGGAAGATGTAAATACACAGGTTTTTTTCCCTTCAAGCTTCTTTATATTTTTGTAGGGGACACTCAGGAGACAGAGTAAATAATGTTTTTAAAAGGCAAATCACACCCAAACAGATGAGAAGATTCAGTGAAATAAATTTATCCTCAGGCTGAAGCAGTACTGTACCCAGTGGTGGCAAAGCAAGGTCAGCCCAGCATCTAACTGCAAACAAGTTAAAGCATGTCCCAGCTTATGTTGTAGAGTGAGGTAAAACCTTTTATTATCTTAGATAATGATGCTGGAAGAAAGAGGCAGGATTTTGAGGCTAATCCACAAAATATATTTGTGATATCTATATGAAATAAGCCACAAAATCTATACCAGGAGATGAAATTTGAGATGTAACCCTCTGTCTGATATCCAGTCTGTGAATGAGCAAAGTTCTGCAATCTGTGCTGTGCTGAAGGCACAAGCAACAACCTACACGCCATAATAATTTCTTGTTCACAGGCTGCTACAGCCTGAGCTGGATTTGAAATCACAGGGAGTGCTAAAGCGCCTCCATGAACTTGCATGGCAAGAACTGCACCAAACATCTCCACTTTGAAACACAACCCTCTTCTCAGATAATGTTCATTGAGGGAAATGAATCCATTTCTCACCTGTGATGGCTTCTCTTACTAATAGGCATTACTTATAATTACCCTAAATACACAACTAACATCTGCACATCAATGCAACCTACCAAAAAGTTTCACCAAAACCACTGGAGCTGAAGCAGGTTTTGAGCTTTTCAGTGGAGAATTCAGTTTGCCTGGGTAATTCCTAGATGAGAGGGAAAGCTCAGAGCAGAGGAAATGCCAAGCCTTTCCATTTCATCTTGGGAAATCAAAAGCACTTCTTCAATTTCTCTCTGATTAACCCATTTTAACAGGGTTCTTCCAATTCCATAAGAAACTGCATCCATTTAGAGTCTGTACTAACTGAGAATTTCCTCCAGAGTGAAGAACAATAGCAGTGTTTATTAACAGAACAAGGCAGGAGGAAAATGGGAATCCTCCGAGAGATTGTCCTTTAGACCCAAACAGATTGACGGGGACGTCCTTCAAGGAATCAGGATGGCAGATGCCTCCTCATGTAAATAAGAAGTCTTAGGCATGTTCTCAGCATGATATCTTCAGGGAAAATAAAACCACACAAAAAGAGAACCCAAATCTGACTATAGCCACTTATATTAATAAGTAGAAAAAGGCAGAGTGCATATTTTCATTTGAAGGACTATAGTGCAAATCAATTATCTGTCTATGGTGCAACCAGTTCCACCTTTTTGGGAAAAAAAAGATGTTTTCTTGAGGCGAGGTGTTGTTCTTCCACCTGAGTAATGCAGATGGAGCATTTGGACAATGACCATTTCCAGTCCTAAAATCTCAGTTAACGCCAATTAGCTGAGCTCGAAACTTGGAATTAATGCAGTATTTTCCCTTTAAAACTACTAAATGCTTTTTTAACTTCTCACTGGAAAAGTCTTTTACCGAACACTCAGGTTATACTGCCCACTGAATGGTATCTTATGTTTGCAAAACCAGACCTTCAGCTTGTACATCATTACTAGGATTTCTTCCATGATGCAAATGGGCTTAAAAAGAACACATACTTTAATTGATATTGCCCCCCTTTCCCTCTGCCTATTCAACAACACATAGGAAAGAAACAATAGAAACATGAACAGGTCAGAGAGTATCTAAGAGGATAACTTCTTTCATTGCACCACTAACAGTTTTCAGAATCATCTTCAAGTTCTTGCAGAGAGCAGTGATTAAATCTTTTAAAAATATACCTGTTTCCCCCCGAAGGACAGAAGGGCCATTTGAACATAAATCCAATTGAACTTGAACACAGTTTGTCCCCTGATCATCCAAAATACATCATATAATAACCCATATTTTTAGCAGCAGATTCAGCTTATTTCTATTTATTTTTAGCTCATTTCTGTTCCTAAAAACCACAGAGAAGCCTAACATGTGAACTAATTGCAGCTCCTGCTAGATGCATGGGTTAATTAACATACTTACTCATTCGTATCCTGGTCAGCTTGCTGAATTCATGTACTTGTATTTCCAGCTTGAATAATTTAACAGGTAGTAATTATTTATACCTTAGAGTTCGTTCAAAGGAGTTGTTGGGAGTCAGTGACAGTTATTAGGCTTGGCAGACAAAGCCAAGTGCTGCCCCGTGAGGCTCAGCCCCACTGTCGTGCTGGCTTTATCCTGGGGATTACAGAAGGGAAATGGGAAGGGTTGCACTTAGCCACCAAAAAACATCATGCATTTAATCTCCCTATGTCCAGCACTTGATTTATGGACAACGCCAGCGAGTTCAAAGGAAACTGAAAAAAACCCATCTCCCTGTTAAGCCCCTTTTTCTCTTGGCTAGTCAATATGATACATTTTAAAGGGCAGGACTGCAAGTCAGCAGACATCCTTCCTCCATAATCTTTGCAGCAATTTTCTCTTCCAGTAATCAAAGTGCTGTTTTCTAGCTAGGGAAAGACCATACAGCCACAAAATGGTCATCAGAACAGCCCAAAAGGGCAGAAGGGGGTTGAACTTCACCCACCTACAGTTTCTCTGTGCCCATCCTACCAGCTGCCTTCTGCAAGCTGCCAAAAAAGCCAGGGTGATCTCCTCCTTCTAGGAAGGACCCCTCCACCTTCATCCTTTGCTTCACTAGGGGCCTCGGTGAAGAAGTGGCTCCATGCAAACCCAGAGGGTGAAGTTATGACCAGTGTCTAAGTAGTAAACAACTAACTAAATGGAAAAGTAATAACTAGAGATCAATAATGACATATATCTACTGGTGGCTGAGGCTGAACATCTTTTTCAGAGTGCTAATACCTCTGCTGCAGGAAAGGATACTGAGCAGCTGGAGATGGTGTTGAAGAAGGCAAGCAAATACTAGAGAGCTGAAGAAAATACCTCTATTGAGGACAGAAAGGTACTGATTTGTTTAGGTTATGGGGAGGGGAAGGGGAAGAAGATTAAGAGAAAATATTATATTATATAGTCACTACAATGTAGATGTAGTGTATTAAATGGCATTTTTGGAGGAGCAGGGAAAGACACTACAAGAACTCGAAGACTGCTAAATTCAAATGAAAAATTAGGCACCTGTTTTGAACACGAAGGGCAAATAACCACAAGAACAAACTCCCAGGCAAAGTGGTAGATCACATCCATTTCCACCTGCAACTTGAAGTTAGCAGTGCCACCTCAGCCACCTTCTCCTCTCTTCTGCTAGTGATCTCTGAGGTGCCCATCACTACCCCAGCTGAGCAGATTTATGTTACAAAAGCCCCAAACCAGACAGCTTTTTCCAGCCCAAACATTTTTATTCACAGATCTTCCCTCTAGCTGTCCATCTCTGGGTCACTCACTGCCATTGCTGGTGTGGAGGACATTGCAGAGATCCAATGTCTCCTCCATTTACAGCTGCTGCAAATTGCTGTGCCAATGGGAAAATATTTTGCATGGGCAAGCCACGTGTGCCAGCATACAGAAGACACTTCTCCCCAAAGAGGGTTGGCAGCTTTCACCCAGGAATCCATCCCCAGTATTTAACTGATAAAAATACCAGTGCCTGAACAGTGCAGCCTTTCAACCTGCCCTGGTTCCCCCAGGCCAGTGTAACTCTGGTTGCATCTGTGGAACTCCTTGGAGGGCAGTGTGGTTACCCAGATGTACCCGAGGGCACCGCTGGCTATGTACTTTACCTTATTCAAACCATCTGTTTAAAGATTTCTGGTCTATGAGTCCTTTTATGAGAGCAGAGGGTGGGGATGCAGACCTGAAAGCATTTCTTCATTCCCAGGAAAGCTTGGAGGCTGTGCAGCCCTCCAGCTTTTCGCTCTGCAGTGACCTCCCTCCATTCCCCAGCAACTGAAGCATTATATTTTTTTTAATCATTTTTAACCACTTTGCAGCATTAAACTAAGGGTCATCCACTGCATTTCTCCTCTTATCATCAGGGCTGTGAAAGATTGTAACATGCAGTTAAGGCCACGGGGCATGTGTCTGCCATTGCCTTACTCATAAAACATTTCCCATCACGTGGAAGATAACACTGAAATAATAGATTCATAGAATGGTTTTGGATTGGCATGGACCTTTCTAGGCCATCTAGTCCACCCCTCCTGCAGTGAGCAGGGACATCTGCAACTAGAGCAGGTTTCTCAGAGCATTGTCCAACCTGACCTGGAATGCTTCCAGGGATGAAGCATCGACCACCTCTCTGGGCAACCTGGGCCAGTGTCTCACCACCCTCAGTGTAAAAAATTTCTTCCTTCTCTCTGGTCTAAATGTCCTCTTTTAGTTTAAAACCATCACCCCTTGTCCTGTCGCAACAGGTCCTGATAAATAGTCCTTCCCCATCTTTTTGGCAGGCCACCTTTAAGCATTGAAAGGCTGCAATAAGGTCTTCCCGGAGGCTTCTCTTCTCCAGGCTGAACAATCCCAACTCTCTCAGCCTGGCCTCACAGCAGAGGGGTTCCAGCCCTGCTGTCATTGCTGTAGCCTCCTCTGGCCCTGCTCCAACAGGTCCCTGTCTCTCCTGTGCTCAGGACTCCAGAGCTGATCTCAACACTGCAGGGGGGGGCTTCCCAGAGCACTGGGAACAGAGAGGCAGAGTCCCCACCCTCAACCTGCTGCCCACCCTGCTGGGGATGCAGCCCAGGATGCCATTGGCTTCTGGGGTGTGAGCACACAGTGCCAGCTCGTGTCTAGCTTTTCATCCACCACCTGTATTTAATCTCCAGCAATAAAGGACTGCCTGGTAACCTCAGCTGGTGTTTCAAACTGCTCCCATCCTCTACCACTGCATGGTGGGTACCCAGAGCCTTATGCAGCCTCTCCCCATCAGTCACGTCTGGACAAGTATGGAGAGAGGGGTCAGTCACAGCACCCATGTCACACAGCTCCTCTCCCCCACCACAAGACAAGAGTCATATCATACACTTACACGTGCTCTTTACTTCCCTATCTCCTTTCCCTCCCATAAGACTTTGTGGGTAGAAAGGCAATGGCATAGCATCCATCTGTTCAACCCCAGCCTTAAAGCTGCTTGAAATTAATGCTCTGTTGAGACCAGTTCCATTCCTGTTTCCCTCACACAATGGTACCAAACCCATTTTTTCCTTGCACTAGCAAGCTCATCTGAGCTAAAAAGCAATGAAGACATTAGGAGAGACTGGACATGTAAAAAGTCTGGGTGTAATAGACCTTTTACTCTTGGGCCAGCAGTCATTTGGGTTTTCAGGGTTCAGACTCCACTTCAAGGTGCATCCAGGAAAGCTATCAATACAGAGAAACACACAGAAACCATTTTCTTCCCTCCTCCCCATCATTTGAGGATCTCTGTCCACCTCCTGGCACTAAGCAGTGTCACAAGTCAAACACAACTTCATTTTTCTCATTTGCTTTAAATGGCAGGTCCTTACTATACTGGGGCATCCTACAGTTTGAGTGTGAAAACTCCTGCTTAGCCACTATTTTGAGCTCAAACTTTGTAATTTTTATAACTAGAGATAAATTTCTGAAGCTCTTCACAATCTGAAATAATGTACCTTTTGCACATAAACTTCTGGTCACTGGGATTCTTTTTAATTCAGGAATTTTCTTCTCTTTTTCTTTTCTCTTTCTTTTTTTGTCAGTTGTGGTCGCACAATAACATGGAAGGGGGAGTAAAATTTCATGAGGCCAGTAGCTACAAATCTTCAAGACTACAAATAACATCCACATGAACATGTATTATTTAATTACCTGTTAAAAAAGCACATATACCTTGCAGTCTGCAAAAATCCCCTTTCACTTAACATCTCCCATCAGTGATAGGCTGCTGGGTCCTCTCCTGAGGCACCGTTCACCATCATTCTCTGGCTAAACTAGTACTTTCATCTCCTCTTTCTTCTGGGGAAGGCAATGTGG
This sequence comes from Actenoides lindsayi, assembly GCA_025331215.1. Classification (NCBI taxonomy): domain Eukaryota; kingdom Metazoa; phylum Chordata; class Aves; order Coraciiformes; family Alcedinidae; genus Actenoides; species Actenoides lindsayi. Next base: position 18,819 of record WTSP01022596.1, read on the forward strand.
TCCATAGGAAACGTGACCATTGTTCACTTCCACCAAACAAAATGTCACACAAGCTGTCCTGAATTTCTTCTTTCTGTCCTACTGCTTCTCAAACAGCAAATCCATCAGAACCCCCACAGTGGAACCAGTGTTACAACTTCCATGCAGCACTTGATCTTATTTAGGAGATGCCAACAATGTGAGTCCTAAGAGAAAATGCATCATTTCTCATCTCAAGCCTGAATTTTCCTTCAGTGCTCTTAAATGAGAAGTATGCTTAAAAAGAAAAAAATCTGGTTTTAATCTCCTGGATGGTTTTATTGTTTAAAGATCAGTAAACTGTCATTTATTTTAGTGTGCCAGGCCTGCTTTATCACACTGATAAACACAGTAATTACTTTATGCTGAATACCTCTTTGAATGTATACGAGCGGAAACTATACTTGTAAAGGTAAAAATGAGAGACCACCTAAAAGTTTTAAAGATCAGCCAGTAATAGGATGACATTTCTCTTCTTCAGAAACATTCATACGTAATGAAAGCAATGTCTAAGTACATAAAACTGGGTTGTAATTATCCCATTATCATTGCACCGGTCTGAGGACTAGACCAAGATAATGTCAGTAGAAAATGTTTCCTCCACACTAGGAAATCATTACCTCAATAGTTTCATTAGCGGAGTATTAGGCTCAAGCAGCTTCTGCTGTGAACAGACACTCAGACAACAGAAACAGCTTGAAACAGCATCTCAGCTGTTCCCTCAAACCCTGTTACTAAAATACGCCTCTTGCGACACAGGCTGGAGACAGAAACGTTTGTGGTGGGACCACCAGAGAGAGAAGGAGCAAAAGAAATCATGCAAGCTCAAAGCTGTCCTTGAGTTCTCAGCACAGCAGCTGCAAATAACATACCTAAAGACCTATAGAGCATAAATATATAGGAGCATATATGGGTTAGCAAGTCAGGAGCCATATAGGATATACCAGCAGTAGCCTCACCTCTAGCTGGCAATAAAGTCTTCTGCCCATCAGCAGCACAGCCTGGCTATAAACAAAAAAGATGCGGACAAGATGGAAGGGGTCCAGAGAAGGGCCACAAGAATGAGCAGAGGACTGGAAGACCTGCCATATGAAGAATGGCTGAGAAAACTGGGTTTGTTCAGACTTGAGAAGGCTTAGGAGAGACCTTATTACCACGTACCAGTACATAAAAGGTGGCTACCAAGAACACAGAGACTCCCATTTTATAAGGACTCACACGGAAAAGACAAGACGTAATGGGTACAAGTTACTCCTGGGGAGATTCTGATTAGACTCCAGAAGAAAATTTTTCCCCATGAGAACAACTAGACATTGGAATAATCTCCCAAGGTAAGTAGTGGATTCCCCTACATTGGACAGTTTTAAGACTCAGCTTGACAGGGTGCTGGACCATCTCAATTAAACTATATACTTACTTTTTTTACCTTGAAAGGTTGGGCTAGATGATCCTTGAGGTCCCTTCCAGCCTGATATTCTATGATAAACACCAGAATTGCTCAAATTCCACTTAATTCACATTAATTGAAGGGGACATGAAGAGTTGAATTATTGGGACAATAAACTCAATGGTCATAGCTTCCTTGGGAAGGCAAAATATCATTATTTAAAAAAAAATTAAAATATATATATCTTATGGGTCAGCCTGTTAACAGATAAAACAGAGAGTGGGATGTGTTATAGATAGCCAAAATATTACAAAACAGAGTGGATCATGTCTTTATACACTGGCTTTTCAAATTAAAAAAATAAAAGTGGACTAAAGGGCCATTAAATTTTCTGTGCTGAGAATCTTCAGTAAGTTTTGAAATACCAAGAAAAACTTTAGGAGAGCCAGAGGAAAGCAAGCACACCACAAAGATTTTTAGCAGGTAAATGGAATGGCACAGATAATTGTGTCAGCTTGACATCGATCCTGGGCATTCTTTGGGATGTGCGATTCTCAATTTAATTGCTGAAGAAATTAAGGCAATCTATCGAATGCCAATCTACATGGCTCTATGGAAAATAGACCTCATGGAATGAACTTAACAAGTTTTATTAAACCGCCTGCAAACTGGGTTGAAAAAGCATTCGCAGCAATGTAACGTAACTAGGCTGCCGTACACTGTCTGACTTACAAACTTGAGATTGTTGAGCAAGTCTCCAGCTCCAGGGGTTTTTTTTGTTTGTTTGTTTTTATCCAGGAGGTTAAAAGCGATGAGCTGCCATCAGAAAAGCACTCAGGAGAAGCGTGAGAACGGACGGCTAATCCGGCAAAGAGCAAGGACAAGATTCGACAGCAGGACTGTGAAGTTAGATGAATCCAGGCTTGAAATGTGGAACAAATATTTAAGGCAGAGCAATTAGGGCAATTCATCTTTTCAGCAGTTTGCAGGGGACCGTGGTGCTGTCTCAGTCACCGGCAAATTTTTAAACCGTGATTGGAAGAATTTTTTTTTTTTTTTTCATTATTTTTAAGACAGAAATACGCTAGTGAAAACAAAACCTCTCCTGCAAATCAGATTAGATGAGCACAGCTGGCCTCACTGACCTTATGAGATATCCCCTTATTAAAACTAAAGTAATTTTCATTCATTCTTCTGCCATCCAACATCTTTCAGGCATGCTAAAAGGGCTCAAAAGTGGATATAAGTGAAATTGTGAAGTCTCTTTCTCTAAAACAAGGTTATGTGCTGAGTTTACAAACATTGTCAGCCCAACATCCTGCAGACTTTTCAGTCCGGAAGTGCGCGCAGAATGCAGATGTACAGGCTTTATCAGCTCCGTATTATGCCTCACAATGTGAAAACGATTGCATGACGAGTGAATCCAGCGCCCACGCAAATAACTGCTGCTTCCAGTTCCTAATGAATCACAGACCCAGAACGGGGTCAGAAGAACAGTTATTGTGGGAAAAAAAGCCCAGCTCACATGGGCTGCTTTGCATGCTTGCTTGGGCCAGAGCAATCAAAGAGACGCTAGTTGGGGAGATTAATGACATGATTTCAGCGCACAACTAACCCATATATTCATCTGAATTTTTTCCCCCCATACTTTTACATTTTGTTTAAAGCCTTTTAAATAGACTTGCTTGTTAGCTACTTATTATTTAGCAGGGAGGAGAGGGAGGAGAGGGAGGAGAGGGAGCCTCCCCAGTACAGAAGTCAACCAACATGAAAGATGAAAGTCAGCTGTACCTGCTCTCTGGTATCAGAGTAACAACTACAAGTTATTGGTCAACCCAGTCAAAAGGGTGCAAGAGTTAATAATAAGCTGCAGCAGCAGGAGTTGGGTGGGCAAGACACAAGCAGTTCAGAATCATCTGGATGCAAACAGTCTCTGCAATGAGCTGATTATCTTCACTGAGCCTTTAGGACAGATTCAGTTGCACAGACTCAGAAGAGATTAATCAGGCACCAAAATTTCTGTAAAACTGGCCTTCAGTTGATCCGTGACACCATTTCCACTTCCCTTTCCCACGCAGTTTTGCACTTCATCATCCAAATATATGGTTTTATGGAGGAGGAAATTTCATATCCAAAATACTCACACCAGCTCAACCCATTTTTTTTTCCAGCATCTTACCCCAGAGGAATGAATGTCTGGTTCAAGTTGCCACAAAAAATTTCCTATCAAAAGATAAAACATTCACTTTGAAATATTTTTTATAATAGTTATTATTTTAATGCCATGGAGAGGAGGGATGAATTCCAATTTTGCTTCAACTATTTCTGCTCCAGCAGTTCTGAGTTATGCAAGGAAGGAAAGATGCAAAACATCAGGGTTCATGCAAGGGAGACCAATCACTCTGGTCTGTGCTTCCAAAAAGGCAAGGCAGTCCTTTCCTTGTATTGGGCATCTGATAATAAAACTGCAGATCAAAGCAAGAAAAGTGTTCCTGGCAGGGAGAGCCTGACTGCTAAAACACTGCAGTAAGACCCCAGTTGTATATTACATGATGAAAGGGAACATAAAGATTTCATCCTTTAACTTGACAGAGATTTCCTGAGATAGTGTGAAAAATCAATGGGAAAAAACCCAACCAAACAAAAAACAAACCAATAAACCTTTTATGCTGCTTAGATTTATTTTTTTTTCAATATTCAATAGTCCTTTTCTGAGATACAGAGGCACCTTAAGACAGAGATAAAGTTGACAAGAAGGCAGCCAGTGTATCATCTACCTATGCAGGTGTTCACACAACCTGTTCCTTAACAAGCCCTAAAGCATTCTGGCTTGTATCAGCAATAGTGTGGCCAGCAGGATTAGGAAAGGGATCCTCCCCCTGTATTCATCACTGGGGAGGCTGCACTTTGAATTCTGAGCTCGGTTTTGGCCCCTCACTCCAAAGATGACATTGAGGGACTGGAGCATGTCCAGAGAAGAGGAATGAAGCTGGGGAAGGGTCTAGAGCACAAGTCTTGTGAGGAACAGCTGAGGGACCTGGGGTTGTTCAGCCTGGAGAAAAGGAGGCTCAGGGGAGACCTTCTCACTCTCAACAACTCCCTGAAAAGAGGTTGGAGCCAGGTGGGTTCACTCTCTTCTCCGGAGTAAAAAGAGGTAGGACAAGAAGAAATAGCCTCAGTTTGTGCCAGGGGAGGTTTAGGTTGGATATGAGGAAAACTTCTTCCCTGAAGGGTTTGACAAGCCAGGCTGCCCAGGGCAGTGGTGGAGTCCCCATCCCTGGAGGGGTTTCAGAGCCATGGAGATGTGGTGCTGAGCTGGGCCACAGATCCTACTGGTGTGTGACCATAGGGTGAGTTAGATTGAGTTGTTCACCTCGTAGAAAAGTGATAGTTTTACATGTGTGGATTTTCCATCAGCTTATGGACATGGCAGGTGAGTTCAGGGATTCAATCAGCCTGATTTAATCAGAGCCCTTACCTGATGAGGATGGCATTGATCCTTTCAGCAGCACCTTGCAGATGGGGTTAGGAGTGATGTAAACCCACATCCTCTTAGGCGACCAGCTACCAAGATCAGAAAGTTGTGGATTGCAGATGACCATGAAAAGAAAACTGTCTCCAGGAGCTTGGAGCTTTATCGAGTTAACTCTGGGAGGAAAAACTTTTGGTCGGAGAGAAAGGAGGAGCAGATGAGAGGACAGCAGGACTGCACCTCCTGTGACCAAGGCTGCCAGCCCCGTAGCACCCAGCTTAGGACTGTGCCCTGACTGGTGACCCTCAGTAGTTTGGTGTCCTAAGCAGCTGCTTTCTTTGCATAGATTGAAAGTGGGCCTTGCTGGAAGCATTAACAAACCTTGAAGGGTGTTCTGATGGTGGTGGTGTCAAAGCAGAGGAAACACCGACGCCAATAATGCACTCTTACTCCCAGCACACTGCCTTAGAAAGGATATTGAAACCACCTCCATTTGCCCGAGAGAGAGATTATGTCGTGTTATTTCCACAAATATGGCTATTTCTAGTGTGTGCTTTGCCAAGTATTAATTTCCATGTAAAATTGTATTATAGCCACTTAAACCAGACGATCACATCATGATCCAGGCTGGTGGCCGTACCCTGCAGATTAAGGAGGCTCAAGTATCAGACACTGGCCGTTACACTTGTCTGGCATCCAACGTCGCTGGGGAGGATGAGATGGAGTTTGATGTAAATATACAAGGTTAGCAGAGTTCAGATCATAAAATTCTTCTGGCATTCCCCTCGTCTGGTGTTCTGGGATGTTGGAATTCTTTATAACTGTGTATCCATTACACCTCCTGGGTCTGATCCAGTGCTTTTCTGTGATTTTCATCTCATGTATATTTTGCTCACCTTTAAGAAGGCTTTTGATTATGCTTTCTGTCATATTGTGTGACATATGCAGTGTGTCTGAAGTCAGGGGAATGACCCAGTAATGCTGATCTTCCTCTAAACTCCACGAAAATGTTTTTAATTTAGCTTAAATTACAGCATCATATTTTGTTTATCTGTATTGAGTAGTACTTCGAGGCCCGAGATGTAATCATCCCCTGTGCAACTACAAGAAAACAGTCACTAGTCATTTCTGAAAGTTTAGACAAAATTAGATCTTGAGTAAAACCAGATAGCTTACCATTTAAGTATTAGTGTTGATTGATTCCCTCTGTGTTTTGTTGTCTGCTTAGACTGTTGGTTATTAGTCATCAGAAAATAGTCAGTCGTTTGCCCATTTGTTCACTCTGATTAAAAGAACTAGAATTTTTCTGGCTAATCTAAAAGAGGAGGAGGGGTTATTTTCATAGACTTAATTTTTATTGCTGCTGTTTAAGAATCACAGCACCCTTTCATTTCTTGACTTCAAAGCTAGCTACTTCCGCTGTGAAATTCTAACACTTTTCTCCTTCTCCCCTGTAGTTCCTCCTAGTTTCCAAAAGGAATGGGAAGCTGGTAACACGGTAGATGCAGGGAGAAGCGGAGAAGGTAAAGATGTGATTGTCAACAATCCCCTTTCGCTTTACTGCGAGACCAATGCCGTTCCTCCTCCGGTTCTTACGTGGTATAAAGATGGCTATCCCCTGAGCTCCAGTGATAAAGTACTGATACTGCCTGGTGAGTATTCCAGTGTCACTCTCTGACCTTAAGGAGTGGTGTTAGCACTCGTATTTCTATAGCAGTAATCAACTTCTCCACTTCCAAATTCTGCTTTAATGTTCTTTGCAGACTTCCTTGACCAGAAATGTTTCTCTCCAGTCCTCGGACTTCAGCTGTTTCCTTCCTTCATGGAAAAAGTAGTCCCTCAAATGGCATGGATGCGACCATTTCGCTTGAATATGATGTGGTGAAAAATAGAATACAACGATACCTTCTCTCTGATGCATTCCTGATTTATTTCCTTATTAAGTTTTGCTTTGGCAAAATCATAATTGGAGTAGAAAAGCCTCTTAACCAGGGAGTGAGGCATGGAAACAATGTTTTCAGCAAAGAAATGCCAGGAGCTCCTACTTAACCTCGTATGGGAGAGGGCAAGAGGTGCTGAGGGTACCCAAAGGGAGCTTTTCTGTGCAGAGATGGTTTGGGATGGCGTGTGTTAAAAGGAGCAGTCGTGGGGATAATGCCTCTTTGCCTGCCTACTGCTCATCCTTTGGGAGACCAATGACAACCAAAATGTATTCCTAGTATGTCCTCTCTTTCTGAAGCTATTTGTGTGGTGGCCGTGCTTTAAAGGAGGAATAGAGTGAAGAAGCACCTACAAGCTTCAGAAGTGATTATTTTTCTTTCTGGAACAGCTTTACCAGAATACTCTGTGCTAATATTTCCTTTGGCCTATTAATTCTCTGTCACCTCGCTGAGGAATATTTCTGGTTTTGATTGAAGAATCCTGCCTGGCTGCATATTGCTGAAGAACATTATTCCTTTCTGTGGAATTAATTACTCTCTTCTAACATTTCAGTATGAACATTGCCAAAAGCATCTGCCAGCAGAAAAAGTAGCTAGGAAATAAAACCCTTTAGTTACTTATAATTCAGAACAAATGCTAACCATTCATTCATTTGCTCGCTCAGGTCTCTAGTGAAATGTGGTGTGGAAATGATGGGAATTGCTTGATGCTGGATTTAAGTCTTGAATGTGTTTTCCTTCCAGGAGGCCGAGTGCTGCAGATTCCACGGGCACAGGCTGAAGATGCCGGGAGATACATGTGTGTGGCGGTGAACGAAGCCGGGGAGGATTCCATTCATTACGACGTCCGCGTGCTCTGTGAGCTTTCCTGCTTTCCCTTTTAATGACCAATAAAAAAGAGAGTTCTGTGGAAACTAATGAGCCATTATACCCTAGTTTTACTTAATTTCCATGTTTGTTTTTTTTTTAATTCTGACTATTTGGAAACTATGAAATTGATGTGTTGGTATAAGGTGCTGGAGTTTTGTAGGAGTATACAGCGTTGCGTGGAAGTAGTGTTAATGTTGGTGGTTCAGTATGATCTTAGGTCATTGTTGTAGGAGCTCAACTGCATTACCCCTGTCACACTTCACAGATTTTATCTTGGTGCCTCTTGTTCCCTATCCAGTTTCCAATTCAAAATTCTGACCTACCAGACTTTTCTCTCTTCTTCTTTTGGTCATCATGGTCTAAAATACCTCCCAAGACTCCCAAGGCCTTGAGGGAACTGATGATTTAACTCAACCACTGAATGCCTGCAGAGTCCATTCTGTATGATCTATTTACAGACATCGCCCAGAAGGTTTTTATGTGCTGCTTGCGTTGCCTATTGACGTCCTCAAGGCTTTTTGCCTTGGGAAACACTTATTTTTTTACCTTTATTTCTGTATCTACCACTGAAAACACTGATTTATAGTTAGGAAGGAGTCCTGCCTTGGAAATCCTTTTATACTGACAGCAAAGAACATGATGGAATAACTAGAAAATAAGTTTTCAACTCTTCTTCTTTATGGCTGCTGTGAATAAGTGTAGTTCTGCAGTCCTTTGAGTTACACTGACTTCTTCCAGCTGAACTGCTCTTGGGATTTTATTATCTTTCACTGTAGTTTTCGCTACTTTCTTCCAAAAACCCAATCTAAAGGATTGATCCGCACTCTTAAAAGAGACAAAACCCAGCAGAAAACACTGAGAGGTGCTAAATCACAATGTTCATCTCACATTTTCCTTTTTTGTAGTACCACCGTCCATCAGCGGAGCCGATGGTGATCTGCCTGAAGAGTTGACTGTGCTTGTGAACAAGGTTGCAGTGCTGGACTGTGTTGCAAGCGGCAGCCCTTCACCGAGTGTTACCTGGCAGAAGGATGGCCACCTCCTAGCAGAAGATGACAAGCACATGTTTTTGTCCAATGGAAGGAGGTTACAGGTAGCTCTTAGTGAAAAATTGATTTTTAGCATCACAAACACAAGCTGCCCATGAAGACAAAACGATACAGATTTGCTGAGTATGTGATTCTGAGTTTTATTCACTTCTTCTACAAGGTGCTGCAAACTTAAGGAGTTTGTGTCCCTTGTTCCTGTCCCTCAGCTGCTGCTTCTGACTCCTGTGCAATTCCCTCAGTTGGGCTAACTCAGCTGCTTGTGGAGCCATGCTGTGAACTGCAGCACTGAAATTACTTGGTTTAAAGTAATCACAGAATCATAGAACCATTTTGGTTGGAAAAGACCTTCAAGATCATCAAGTCAAACCATTAACCCAGCACTGCCAAGTCCACCACTAAACCATGTCCCTCAGCACCACGTCTACACAGCTTTGAGACCCTTCCAGGGATGGGGACTCCACCACTGCTCTGGGCAGTCTGGGACAGGGCTTCACAACCGTTGCAGGGAAAAAAATTTTCCCAGTGTCCAACATAAACCTCCCCTGGAACAACTTGAGGCTGTTTCCTCTTGTCCTATTGCTTGTTCCTTGGGAGAAGAGACCAACCCCACCTCGCTCCAACCTCCTTTCAGGGAGTTGTTGAGAGTGAGAAGGTCTCCCCTGAGCATCCTTTTCTCCAGACTGAATCCTGGAAAAATCCCAGGTCCCTCAGCCACTCCTCCCAAGACTTGTGCTCTAGACCTTTCCCCAGCTTCACTGCTTTTCTTTGTGCATGCTCCAGAACCTCACTGTTTTCTTGTTGAGGACAACTTGTAGCCATCACTTTTGTCCAAGTTTACCTAATAAAAGTTTAATTATTGCAAATTATTGCAAAATATACTGCTTTTTTAAAAATTATTTTTCTCTAAAGAGAATAGTGTGTTCTGAAGAACTCCCCCTTCCTATCCCCGTAGGATATTGGATGAAATTATTAAAACAGTTAGAGAGCTGAGCTTAATTATGTGCACTTGATTCTTTGACGAGAAGTTGTCTTATATATTAGCTCATCAACCACCTCTTGGGTTTTTTTATATATATCTTAGATTCTGAATTCTCGAGTAACAGACACTGGCAGGTACGTTTGTGTTGTGGAAAACATCGCTGGAAGTGCCAAGAAGTATTTTAACCTAAATGTTCATGGTAAGTTCCATAATTCATCATTTTCTGATTGTCTGATTGTTAGTTTAGCTTGAATGTGTTAATTTTGGCAGGGTGCTTAGGCTCGTGCTTAGTCTCCGTCCATGTAAGTCATCATACTGGGTGGAATGGAGAATTTGGCATACCAAAAGTCAAATACACATTTCAAGTACCTTGGCAGCACGTGGCTTTTGACACCATGTGGCTTTTGCTCCTTATATATATTCCACATTGGTGGAAATCATTGTTGAGGGAGCCTCGTGGAGTGGATGGGTGTGTACACCGTGTAGGAGTTGCTAAACCTTGAAATCATGAATTACCAACAGGTTTTATTATAGTCTGTTTTCATACCTTCATAAAGTACCCTTCAAGATCATCTATTTCCAACTGCCCTGCCATGGGCAGGGACACCTCCCACTAGAGCAGGTTGCTCAGAGCCCCATCCAACCTGGCCTTGAACACATCCAGTGATGGAGCATCCACAGCTTCCCTGGGCAGCCTGCTCCAGTGTCTCAGCACCCTCACAGCGAAGAACTTCTTTCTAATTTCTAATCTAAATCTCCTCTCTTCCAGTTTGAAGCCATTACCCCTTGTCCTGTCACTACAAGCCCTTGTAAAAAGTCCCTCCCCAGCTTTCTTGTAGGCTCCCTTTAGATACTGGAAGGCTGCAATGAAGTCTACCTGGAGCCTTCTCCTTTTCATGATCTGGCATTGTAAAAGCTTACTTTTTAAATATTCACCCTTCAAGATTTCTAAGATTACTTTCTGGGGTTTGTTGTTTGGTTGGTTTGGTGGTTTTTTTTTTGAAGTTAGCATAGAGTTATAATAAATTTTGACCTTCAGCATCACAAGTCTAAACCAAATATATTTGTTTTAGGCATTAAGACCTTTTTTAATTCTTTGAAAAACCAGTTTCTCCACCACCTTCCTGATAGCTTCAGAAAACCAGGATATCTCAAATTAACATCCCAGAGAAAGCCCTCACCTCCCCTTCTGTTTCTGCCCACTCTTCATCCCACCTCTTTCAAGTTTCCATTCTGAATTGAAGATCAGATAAGCATTATTCCCACAAATTCATCTGCAGCATTACATGTTAAAACCTTTCCAAGGAAAACTGGCAGCCACAGCTTTATCTGCTTTCACAGTATGATTTGGAGTCTTCTACAGATGATCCATATCCTTTTCCACATCCTTTTGTATTACATATGAGATGGAAAATAAGTGCTGACTGCTCTCCCTCTCTTAAATATAGTACCAGCATCCCAGGAATCTGATGATTCAGGTTATTGCACACAGACGAAATAGATTCTTTTTCTCAATCATGCATGCAGCAAATTTACATCCTCAATGTAACACATTTATAGTGCTTTTTTCTACTCAGTAATACCATTTGCCAAAAACAGTGTTGTCACGGGAAGAATTTGCCCTGGAGTCATTCTCTGAGAAGTTATTTTCTTTCAGTGGAATCTGTCCAGATTTCCTGATGTTTGAGTTTTGTCTTTAAATCAAAATATTTTGCTTTTCTTGACATTTTGGGTTTTAATTTAAACTTCTTGTCTTGAAACTATTTGCAAACGACTTTAGCCTAATACTGTTCTTTTAAAAGAAATATCTGCATGAAGCTTCAGTTCCAGCTCAAGAGTTATTACCAATTTAGGTCTGTTATTCTCTATGAATGGCAGTTTCCTTTGAAAAATGAGACGATAGCCGTTCAGGAAAGGACCACACAGGGTGAAGCACTGATGGAAACACATTATCGCGTGATCTTTGTTTTGTCAATGGCAAAAAAAAGTTGTTTTCCAGCATTTTTCTATGTTTCTAGTTGAAGTGCTTTCATAAATTTCAGCAAAATATTAAAGATGATGCTCGTTAATAAGTTAAAAAAAAAAAATCTACTAAACTACAGCCTTCTAAAACATGAAAATAAACATCCAGTTTTAAAATCTCAACCTCTAACCATAACATTTAGTATATAGGTCATTTTCACACTGAAGACTAGAACTAAGCCTGTTGCTGCATTTGTATGCACAGACAAGGCCATTTGCATATGCAGATGACCTGTGGTGCATTTGGGAGTGCTCTGCACACGTTGTGGAGGGCTGCAGAATTTGAAACCTCCCACTTTGATAGCTCAGACAAAATTCTTCATTCAAAACTAGCTCAGGCTTGGCCCTGGGTATCCAGTTGCCCCCTGCCTTGTGCTGCCCATAACCCCATCTGTGGGAAAGCAACGTGTACAAGGGGATAAATGTAAGTAACTATAAAATGTCATCAGATCAAAATTCACTGTTTATTCTAGTGAACCATTTTATGCTCGTTATCAGGGAAATAACCTGCAGTCGTTCCAAGCTGGAAAAGATGGACTGAGCTCACCCATTTACATTGACTCCTCTTGTTTCTGGGGTGCCACAGAGGACCAATAAACTTGGCTTGATGACTGGTTTGTGTCATTCAAGTGACAGAAAGCAGCTGGAGTGTTTCGGGTGGATATGGTCCAGAGTACTTCAGCATTTCTGTCTTTGAAGAAGAGGATTCCATCTGTTCTTTGGAATGATTTTTCCACCCAACAGAGCCAAGAACAGGCTTTTGCTTTCCTCTTAAAGCGTTTGATATATCCACACTGCAAAAATGTGGAAACTGAAACTTGGGGGTTCTTAAAAGGAAGAGATTTATTGTTATTTCATTTTTAACTAGTGCTTGTAGAAAGGTCTAATGTCAAGATATTCTTGCATTTAAAAACACCGGGTCTTGTAAGCTTAAAAATGCACCCCTCAGAGCAATGCTTGTGTGCCAGAATTTTAAACTGCTTAGCTCATTATTAAACAACAGGTTTGTCTGGTTAACAAAAGTACGCTGAACTGTATCAGAAGGAATCCTTTTTGGCTCTCTGTAATGAGAAAACGGACTATTTCAGGCAGAGTAAGAGCAATATCCAGAAGAATTGATACTTAGTCATCCTACATATCCTGACGAGGTGAATTTAATCTGTCCTGCCTTAAATAGCAAATACACCATGGATGCAGAGTTCTAAAATGGCCAGTGCATTAGTCGGGAGCTGTGGAATCTCTTGTAGGTTAATCAGCCTTCCCAAATCTCCAGCACAGGAGGACTGCACATGCAGTCATTGGAACTTCTGTGAATTGTAGGAACAGGAACGACCATTGGATCAGTCATATTTCCAGACAGAGCCAAAAAGCAGTGGATCCATTCATAGGATGTGGAAGGTCTTGTAGAGTATCGTTTGCTGATGCTGTGGTAGGTTAATGCTATTGATGTATTTCTCTCCGCAGTTCCTCCAAGTGTTGTTGGTACTAATCCTGAGAATTTGACTGTGGTGGTGAATAATTTCATCTCTCTGACTTGTGAGGTCACTGGCATTCCACCTCCTGATCTCACCTGGCTCAAGAATGGAAAACCTATCAGCTCAAGTACCAACGTTTTTATTGTGCCTGGTGAGGAATCTCAGCTATTTCTACAGCATGTTTTGTCTTGATAAGGGCAATGGCCACTATTTTTGGAGCCAGTATATTCTTAGTATTCCCCCAGTGAGTAGACAAGACACTTGGCCTACTGTGTTTAGTAATTTCATGGCTCTTGGGTGGGTTCTCTTTTAAAGAAACTGGCTCAGCCTGAAAGCGCTGAAATAAACTGTGTGGACAAGACTAGAGGGCACATCACATAACAGAGGCACTCTTGTATAGGTATCGATGAAAGCTGAGGTATTTTGACTCACCTTTCAAAGAAATGATCAGAAATTGTGACCCAGACTAAGATAAATTCTCCTGGCTTATGTGACAAAAAACCTTCCTGTTGAGTCCAGCGGAAAACTGGATTAACCCTGCTGGACTCCCAAGAAGAGATCCTGTATTCTGAGGGCTCCTTAACCATGTGAAGATCCCCACTGTAAATGAGGTCCATGAGTGTCTGTGTCATTTCACAGATTAGTAGGGTTTGGAAGGGACCTCTGGAGATCATCTGGTCCAACCCCCTTGCTCCATCCAGCAGGGTCACCCAGAGCAGGGGGCCCAGGATCACAGTGTCCAGGAGGGTTTGGAATCTCTCCAGAG
>WTSP01022597.1:0-17644 GCA_025331215.1 Actenoides lindsayi
AGGTGGGAGTTGGTCGGTTCTCCCTGGTGACAAGTGACAAAACAAGAGGAAATGGCCTGAAATTGAACCAGGTTCAGGCTGGATATTAGGAAGTATTTCTTTACAGAAAGCGTTGTCAGGCATTGGAATGGCCTGCCCAGGGAGGTGGTGGAGTCACCATCCCTAGAAGTATTTAAGAGCTGGGTAGATGATGTGCTTAGGGACATGGTTTAGTAGTTTTGATAGAGCTAGGAATAAGGTTGGACTTGATGATCTTGAAGGTCTCTTCCAGACGAAACTATTCTATGATTCTAAGAGGGATTTACCAGCACTCCCACCCCTCGTGACCATATCTGGACAGTTGCACAAGAGTGCAGGCTCTGGCTCTTGGAGAATTGTAGAATCATCAACTGTTTTGGTTGGAAGAGACCTTTAAGATCATCAAGTCCAACTGTTAACCCAGCACAGCCAGGTCACCACTACACCACGTTTCTCAGCACCACACCTACATGGCTTTTAAATCCCTCCAGTGATTATGGACACCTCTGTGCTCAACCAAGCAGTCTGCATTTCAGCTGAGATAAGCAGGGAAGAAAAAGGCAAAGAAACACCACAAGAAAGGCATGTGAATGCAGGTGTTCAGAAAAGGGCTCCTCCAGAAGCCCACAAGCCTAGCACACAACTCCATCCAGACTCACTTCTTCTCCAGGGCACACCCAACATATGAATACACAGCAGAGGAGGTCAATACTGCAGGTTGGTTTGGGACTGCTGGAGGAGATGAAGAGGGTTCTTCAGGCATAGCTCTGGTGGCTCTCAGAGGCGGGGAGCTCATCTAGCCCTCGCCTTAGGGAAGGGCAGTCAATCTTCTCCTACTACTCTGGCAGCACCTTGTGCTGGGTTCCCTAAACACACATCAAATGATTCATAAACGCGTATCAGGCAAAGCTATTTTTACTCCTATGGACACCATTAAAACAAACCATCCCTTGAAATATGGTGGAGTTTATTATGCATGTAAAATAATGACCTGTCCTCGAAAGTACAGGCTATACATAAAAGTCCTCCAAAAGGACTTTGAACGCGCTGTTTGAAAACACACAGATCAATGGGGCTCTTGTTTACCCGCAGTTTAGGAATCCTCCCTCTTAAGGGGACATTGCACTAATCTGGTGCTGGAATGACACAGCCAAGCAGTTCCTCCACAGAAAACACATGTTTGCCACACAAAACTATGCTGCTGCATATCCATGCATATGCATAAGGCAGCACTGCTGCAATATATACATGCACAACGCAAGATACAACAATTTAAGGCTAATAAACAAAAAAAGTAATCAGAATATATATAACCCAACCAGCAATTCAGAGCCACATGGTCACATTTGACCTGCTTTGAAAAAGAACACAGCAGAAGATGGTCAACACAACAGATTTTTAAACGCTCGGGGCTTTTAGGGTAATGAGTGGCATGGAAGAGAGTAAGTTTCTTCTATCACCCAGTGCCCCATCAGATGACCAATGTAAGAAGGAAAGGAGGGAAAGCAGGTGAATATGCATAGAGACTGAATAAAAACATGTTAACCCTTTATTTCTATTACAGGACCACAGTCACCAAGATAACCCAGGCTATAGCCTCCTCTCCTCCACAGGACAGTGGCCTCTAGCTCAGAGCACTGTGCAACAACTGTGAAGAATGTGTGGAGCTCGGGGCCTCACAGCAGAAGGCTCATGGGTTCACTGATTGGCTTTATCAACATGTCCTCTACGAGGACTACTTGCATCATCAGGTCCCACTTCACAGAAGCCCAGCATGGTAGGAGTTGGAAGGGACCTCTGGAGATCTTCTCATCCAATCCCCTTGCTCCAGCAGGGTCACCCAGAGCAGGGTGTTTAGGATCGCATTGTCCAGGCAGGTTTGGAATCTCTGCAGAGAAGGAGACTCCACAGGCTCTCTGGGCAGCCTGGGCCAGGCTCTGGTACCCTCACAGGAAAGAAGCTTCTCCTCATGTTCAGGTAGAAACTCCTGAGTCCCAGTGTGTGCCTTTTGCCCCTTGTCCTGTTGCTAGACACCACTGACAAGACGCTGGCTCCATCCTCCTGACCTCCACCGTTTAGATATTGATCAGCATTGAGAAGATCCCCTCTCAGTCTTCTCTTCCCCAGGGCTCTCAGCCTCTCCTCATCACAGAGATGCTCCAGTCTCCTCAGCATCCTCAAAGCCTCTGCTGGACTCTTTTCAGCAGTTTCTTGTCTCTCTTGAACTCGTGAGCCCAGCACTGGACACCATACTCCAGATGGGGACTCCCTAGGGCAGAGCAGAAGGGGAGAAGAACGTCCCTTGACTCACTGGCCGCACTCTTCTGAATGCGCCCTAAGAAACCATCAGCCTTCTTGGCCACAAGAGCACATTGCTGGTACATTTCTTGTCCCCCAAGACTCCCAGGTCCTTCTCCACAGAGCTGCTTTCCAGCAGGTCAACCCCTCACCTGTACTGCTGCAAGGTGTTATTCCTCCCCAGGTGCCGGACTCTACATTTGCCTTTACTGAACTTCATGAGGTTCCTCTCCACCCAGCTCTCCAGCCTGTCCAGGTCTCACTGAATGGCAGCACAACCTTCTGGCGTGTGTCCTTCCCCAGCTTGCTCCTGTATCTCATTCCTGCTGCCATGTGATTTTTTTTGTTGAATCACAGCAACTGTTCCCGAGAAATACAGGGAACCAGACCAGCAAGCAGATTAAAGAAACATAAACCACACTAATATAAAATATGACCCATATTTTGAGGTACTACTAACGGAAAATAAGTCAATCAAGGATAAGTTTAAATTTCCAAAGGCCCAATTCTCTTATCAGCTTCATTAGAAAATAAACCACTATTACTAGAGTCAAAATCCCATCTAGAAGCTCACATTATACACACAGGTACAATTTCCACCCATTTCCGTCTGCATAATCCCTAGGGAGATCAAAGAGCCGGGCTCAACGTGGCACTCTGAAAGCACTTCAGCAGCTACGCTGCTGAAGCGTAAAAAGGGTTTTGAAACATATGTAGTTATCTAATAAAACCAAATTTAACTCACTAAACCAGCTTAAAATAGGAGGCACTGACCGATAGATTTTGTGTTAATATTGACAGTTTCAATACCAGCAGTATTACTTACAAAGAGGTAAAAAGAAACAAAAAAAAAACAAAAAACCCAATAACAACAAACAAAAACCCCTAAAACAAGAAGATTTCTCATTGTAAAGACCTTTGAAAAGTTGACAAGCAACCCGAGGACTCAAAGCTGGTGAAGAGCAGCAAAAAATACCCTGAAAAACTTCAATCTACAGTCTTAGGTTATAGAATGAGAGCATCCCAGAGGATTTAACATTTTCCACTTAAGTCAAGCTAATAGAAAGATTTATCTTTAATTTACACTGAATTACCATCATAAGCTTTCCTTTAGTTTAGTATGGAAAAAATAGTAGTTCTACTTTCTCAGCTTGCTCAACTAGAAAAGGAGATGGAGCACAAAGAAGGTGCCAAAATTAAGTATGGTTTGACTGACAGCAGCACTCCCCTTGCCTTTGGTTCTTCTCGGAGAGAACAATGTTTTCCTCAGTATGACTTCCTGACTCTCCCATCTGTGGGGCAAGAGCTACCACAAAAGCAAGGCAAACCTGAAACATGCCCTGCTTTGACCGCATGCTTTGAGCAAACGGGGCAAGATCTTTTGGGAAAGACCTCCTCTCTTCTCTGACCTAGATTTTCCTTGAGCATCCACACTTGTGCTGAGCAGCTAACCTCCAGAAAGACTTCTAGCAGAAATCCTGGGTTCTGCTTTGGTGCCCTCACTCCAAGAAGGACATTAAGGGGCTGAAGCATGTCCAGAGAAGGGCAACAAAGCTCAGGAAGGATCTAGAGAACAAATCTGGTGAGGAGTGGCTGAGGGACCTGGGGTTGCTCAGCCTGGAGAAAAGAAGACTCAGGGGAGACCTCCTCACTCTCAACAACTCCCTGAAAAGAGGGTGAAGCCAGGTGAGAGTTGGTCTTTTCTCCCAAATAACAAGCAATAGGACAAGAGGAAATAACCTCAAGTTGCATCAGGAGAGGTTTAGGTTGGGCTTTAGGAATAATTTCTTCCCCAAAAGGGTTGTCAAGGCCTGTCTCAGGCATCCCAGGGCAGTGCTGGAGTCCCCATTCCTGGAGGGGTTTAAATGACATGTAGATATGGTGCAGAAGGACATGGTTTAGTGGTAGACTTGGCAGTGGTGGGTTAACAGTTGGACTTAATGATCTTAAAGGTTAATCAATCAGCTCTTCCAACCAAAATGACCATTAAACTGGTCAGATGCAGCCTTAAAGACACGCAGTCCACTACTACAATGGTTTTATAAGTCCTCCCTTGTCTAAGCCCAAGAACAGCCTGTTTCTTCAAAGCCTTTTGTAACATGCTGCCTTCTTACTCACTCATTAGCCTTAAGTGCGGCCCCTTCCTAATTTCAAAATGCAGTTGTTCATAAATCAAAGTTCAACAGGTGCTTAAAAAGAATTTAGTCACTGCAGCTGGTGACCACTGATCTTTACAACTTCCGTAACTACTTCATACTCATCTAACAACAGCATCAGTCTAGATGTATCGCCA
Organism: Actenoides lindsayi; assembly: GCA_025331215.1. Lineage (NCBI taxonomy): Eukaryota > Metazoa > Chordata > Aves > Coraciiformes > Alcedinidae > Actenoides > Actenoides lindsayi. The sequence continues at coordinate 4,610 of WTSP01022597.1, forward strand.
TCTGCTCTTTGGTTTTAGGGTCTTTCATTGGGGTTTTGTTAACCTGCAAAAGCAGGATGAGGTGGTCAAATACTGGTGAAAGCACCAGAGATTAAGCAGCCACTTACCAGCTAATGGGTGCTCAGCCACCAAGGACCAGAAAGCCAAGGAGAGGCAGAAGGTGCTAGGAATCCATGTGTACTTTATTAAACAACTGGAATTTGTCAAATAGCCCACAAACCAGAGAATTTCTCCTCTAGGATCCCACGACTCCAGATGACTTTTCTGTTCTGTTTCCCACCACACACACCTACAAGTGCAGCCAGATTGTCTACTGCACCTCCACAAAGTGCTTCTGAACGCCACTGCGGAACTACCATTGCGACTTGCAAGAACTTTCCTTATATAAAAGCTGTGTCTGCATGTGGTTGTCTGTGATAAAACACAATGACAGAACAGGTCCCTTCTTTAAATTTTCCTCCTCAGACACATGAAAACAAGATGATGTTACTTAAAAGGCATAGAAAGCAAAGATACAGTTCCCATACCCCCCCCCCAAATATATCCTCTGACACATCTTTTATCAAAGAGAAGGGATCAATACAAGATTTCAAACAAGAAAGGACCTATTTCCCTCACTTTCAAGAGAAATTTTTAAATTTTTATTATTATTTTTAGTTTATTCTACGGTCACAATTCCCATATGCAATAACTGAGTTTGAGTGAGAGAAACACTGAAGGGGAAATATGTTTTGGGGCCTCTCACTGCAAGAAGGACACTGAGAGGCTGAAGCATGTCCAGAGAAGGGCAACAAAGCTGGGGAAGGGTCTAGAGCACAAGTCTGGTTAGGAGCGGCTGAGGTACCTGGTGTTGTTCAGCCTGAAGAAAAGGAGGCTCAGGGAAGATCTTCTCGCTCTTGACAGCTCCCTGAAAGGAGGCTGGAGACAGGTGGGGGTTGGTCTCCCAGCAACAAGAGAAAACAACCTCAAGTTGAGCCATGGCAGGTTTAGATTGGGCATTAGGAACAACTTCTTACCCAAAAGGGTTGTCAAGGCCTGTCTCAGGTTGCCCAGGGCAGTGGTGGAGTCCCCATCCCTGGAGGAATTGAAAAGCTGTGTAGATGTGGTGCTAACAGACCTGGTTTAGTGGTGACCTGGCAGTGATGAGTTAAAGGTTGGACTTCATAGTCTTAAGAGTCTCTTCCAACCGAAGCAATTCTATGGTTCTAAGTACCTGGACCAGAGCACTATGGTAAGCATCAACATCGTCCATGTCATAGCCCTGCCATCACAACACCAGGAAGGCCAGCATATAGAGTAGTAGTATGACCAGGCTCTTCAACCAAGTTACTTGTGTTTTATTAATATTCTATAAAGAATAGCAGATTTCTCAGTCATACAATCCATAAACATTAGCAAATGCATGGAACACTCCTCTGCCAGCACCCATAATGTGGGCAAAGATTGAAGTATCTGAGGACTAAAACCATCTAGCAATGACATTCCCCATTTGTGGAGAAAGAAGAAAGCAGGGAAACACTGAGGTTGTCCAAACAAGGGACAGTTAAAACCAGCCAAAATTTACGACTAGGGAGTCCAGAGGACAATATGGGTAGAAAAATAAAAACCCTGCATGGTCTCTAGTGTTTTATCAGCCTTTATAGATTTATTTTGAAAGTTGGGCAGAACACAAGAAATGAATACATGGCCATATGTCCATGTGCTGCATCTGCTACAGCCATTTATTCTTAATAGTTATTTTATTACCTTCTTTGGGAACTGAATGAGATAAGGATCAGCATCCTGACACTTGGAAATTAGCTTGTTTCCACTACTGTCAGCAGGAAAGCAGGAATTAATCCTCTAATTTCAGCCTGAAAAATAGTGAGAGCAAGTCCAATAAACTACCAAAAAAAAGTAAATTGTTTCTGTGTTTTCAAGGGGGAAAAAAAACGTGTTTGGAAGAGCAGTGGCCTTATTATGCTGGCAAGCCCACAGCCCATGAGATCAATGTTTTGATGAGCAGAAGGCCTGATGCCAGAGGAGGATGGGAAGGAAAAGACTTCAATGAGTTGAAAGCATGGAGAGAGGAAGAGGCAGGGAAGTGGTTTGAGCATGAACTAGGTCAAGGGTGGGTTTAGGACACGGGAAAGCAGAGCGTGCTGGCAGAGGAAAATCAGAACTAGGAGGAACTTAGATGTGGGTTGTGAAGGATAAGAGAGATGAAAGGAAGAAATGTAGTCGCTCACCCCTACAAGTGAAAAAGGAGGATTCTAAGAGGTGAAGAAAGAAAAAAAGATAGGAAAATGGTTTACAGTGGACCTTGCGTACACCTTGCAGTTCGTCTAACTGCTAGGCAAGCCTTCACCAAGAGGGCTTCACAAGGAAACAAATAAAACCTCAGCATACTTCCAGAAACAGCTCTGTAATGATTTTACAGATCATAGAATGGATTGGATAGGAAAGGACCTCTAAAGCTCATCTAGTCCAAACCCCTCTGCAGTGAGCAGAGACATCTGCAACTAGAGCAGGTTGCTCAGAGCCTCATCCAACCTCACCTGGAAGGTTTCCAGGGATGGGGCATCAACCACCTCTCTGGGCAACCTGGGCCAGTGTCTCACCACGCTCAGGGCAAAAAATGTCTTCTGTAGATCAAGTCTAAATCTCCCCTCTTTTAATTTAAAACCATCACCCCTTGTCCTGTCACAACAGGCCCTGCTAAAAAGTCTGTCCCCATTTTTCTGACAGGCCCCCTGAAGTACTGAAAGGTTGCAATAAGGTCTCCCCAGGGCTCTCTCCTCTCCAGCTAAAAGAGTTGGGTACCCTAGCTAGGTACCAGTCATTTTAAGTGAAGGGCAGATAACAATGTTTTGGGTTTGGGGTTTGTTGCTTTTTATGCAACACTTCTCCAAAAGACTTCCTGCACATCAGCAGCACAGATTTGCGTCCCACCCCAAGGCTGAGTTTGCCAAAGGGCTTTACTTCTGGGCTTGTGACCTGCTTCGAGGTGGGAGCTCCATTTCATCACTGACACTGTCTGGCTCCCAGTCCTGCTGCAGTCACAGTTTGTAGGTCATAAAGCACACACACAGTGTCTGAAACTACAGATAATTCTGCAAGATAGGACTCCCATGTTTGGAGATATGGAAAGATGATTCTGTACCAAGTTTTATTTCATTAAAGTTCTTTTACTAAAGAAAAAAAACCAAACACCAAAATAATTACATGTAATTATCTCTTTACTTAGAAATGCACATCAGAACAACCTTGGGAATAAACGCCACGCTTACAAGAAGAAATCTGCATATATCATAGAACCAGAGAATTGTTTTGGTTGGAAGAGACCTTTAAGAGCATCAAGTCCAACTGTTAACCCAGCACGAAGAGACCTTTAAGAGCATCAAGTCCAACTGTTAACCCAGCACTGCCAAGTCCACCACTAAACCATGTCCCTCAGCACCTCATCTACACAGCTTTCCAAGCCCTCCAGGGATGGGGATTCCACCACTGCCCTGAGCAGCCTGGGACAGGCCTTGACAACTCTTGCAGGGAAGAAATTGTTCCTCATGTCCAACCTAAACCTCCCCTGGTGCAACTGGAGGCCTTTTCCTCTTGTCCTATCACTTGTTCCTTGGGAGAAGAGACCGATCCCACCTGGCTCTAACCTCCTTTCAGGGAGTTGCTGAGAGCAAGGTGGTCTCCCCTGAGCCTCCTTTTGTACAATCTGAACAATATCAGTCTCTCAAATGCAAACCTAAACCTATACATTCAAACAGTTCATCATATCCATGGGACAGACCTGAGGGACTTGAAGGAGAACAGCCACTCTTCATTTCCCACTTACACCACAGGCTCTCTCCCCAAAAACAGAGCCTGGACCATTGAACCCAAGAGGATGTGCTCAAAGCAGCCATTTGCAAAACTGCCTTGGTCTTGTGCTCCCAACTGCAAACAAAGCCTCCTAAATGTGGTTTGATTGACGCAAATCAAGAGCTGAGTGGGTGATGCACAGATGCCAGACCACAACACTTGCATAAAACCAGCATAGGGCAAACTTGCTGATGCACTCAAACACCCAGCATCATCATGAAAGGAATTAAGAGTCCAACAAAGACCACTCACAATGAAGGTGGGCATTTTATTTTTCTTCCTTCCTCCTAAAAGATGTTCTGGATTTTACAACTTGGCAGGAAAGATTAGTGCCTCAAAAAGAGTTAAGGAAGAACCTCTAACCAGACCCTACCAATCTCCTTCAGTTTGACAGTGTTGCTGCCACGCTATCAGACATTTATTCTGACTTTTCTATTCCCAGCCTAAGTCTACTTTCCCTCCATAGTAAAGATGATTTTCCTGCTCTTTTCATTTCCCATGAGCTTCACAGAAGCATGAAGATCAGGACCAGGTTGGTCTGTGGCTGGGAACAAAACCATTTTGCCCCATTTCATAAAGGTGCTTTCAGGAAAGAGACAAAAGCAGCATCAGACCCAAGCTCAAGTTCTTCTTGCTGACCCTGAACTGGTCACACTTGCCTTCCACTTAATGCAGGCTCTGCATTAAGGGATATAATAGGGTGTTCACAGATGTAGATAAAGCTGGGATCTTTCTCTACTCTCCATGCATCTCAGTTCAACTTACCTAGAAGAGACACCATGAATAGCAAACATGACCTGACTCCATGTCTTCATCCTCAGAGCAGTCCAATTGGAAAGTCTGCAGTTTAGAGCCATGCCATGAGACAGTTGCAGCCTTCTCTTGAAGGAGCTGACACGCTTTCACAGGAAGGTGGTTGAGTCATAAGCACACTTCCTACTTCAGCAAGGCCACGTCTGACCCAAAAGTACAGATGGGTACCCTACCACCTCACCCACAGGGCTTACAAGAGCACTCGAAGTCAAACCTGCTGACTAGACTATGGATTTGCCAATTTGGAAGAAACACCAGAGATCACAATGACCTCAGTTCTCCTACTAGCTGGAAGAGGGTGGGAGTTGCAGGAAGGAACGAGCTTCTGGGCCACAAGAGGATCCCTGTCACCAGCAGCAGCAGCAGGCTGGTGCTGTGCTCCTGTAGCTGTCCCCACCATTCTCCATAATTCATGAAGATGGCACCATTCTTTTCCTGCAAGCAATTAGGAAACAAAAGAGAATACACAAAAATGCTGCCAGAACCAACAAATAAACTGAATATATTGTTTCATACTAATCTTCTCAAACTATTTCAAGACAAATGTAACAGTAGGTAAGAAGATTCAAATAAGCATGACTTCTGAAGTAATTCTTAAGTCCAAGATGCACCTTGATGATACTATTCTATGTTACTCAGGTTCCCAAGGTACCTAGAAAAACACACATCTCTTCTCCAGAAACATGCCTCAAGGAAACACCATCGTTACCTCAGAGGGGCTGGAAAAAGGTGTCAAGATCTGCTCAGTGGCCTGCACCAAACCTATGCTCCTCAAGCTTCAATTCTGCTACCATGGCAATTCATCCCAAAGGCTTTAGATCCTGGGCTGGCTTTGCTGGAACAAGCCCCCATTCTGCACCTGAGCTCCCGAAAGACTTCCTGATCCATGCATCACCCACAGTCCTCTGGGTCCTGGTATTTTGAGGCCTCCCCCAGCACCTGCATAATCCAGCCTCTTGCCTGTCCTTCCAACTGCAGTTGGGACCCATCTGCCTTGTAATGACCCAAGGAAAACAGCTGCCCTAGCTCTGTTCAGAAGTGGATAAAGAAAGAGCTAAGCAATGGAAGTATCCACCACCACAAGTCCACAAGGCTCACCTCCTTCCACCGTTTTCTTAAAGTTTGCTGGAAAAAAAAAACCAAAACAAAATAAACACTAAACCAACCTGGCAGCAGCATCCAGGATTCTGGGAGAAAACAGAATCAAAACAAGTACCTTAGACACGGGGTACACAGAATCATAGAATGGTTTGGGTTGGAAGGGACCTTAAAGATCACCCAGTTTCAATCCCTCTGCCATGGGCAGGGACACCTCCCACTAGAGCAGGTTGCTCAAAGCCCCATATCAACCCAGCCTTGAGCACTTCCATGGACAGGGAATCCACATCTTCTTTGGGCAACCTGTGTTAGTGTCTCACCACCCTCACAGTAAAGATTTTCTTCCAATATCTAATCTAAATCTCTCCTCTTTCAGTTTAAAGCCATTACCCGTTGTTCTATCACTACAGGCCCTTGTATAAAGCCCCTCGCATCAACATTTCAGTTTGGGCCTTGAGCTTCAGAAGGTCTCTTCCGGGCCACACCACTTACACCGTGTTCTGGTTTGTATCTCAGAGCCATTTCAGCACACAAAACAGACTTTCCCACAAAAACATTAACCCAGAAGAGGTACTCCAAGATCACTCCTAATGGACTTTCTCCACTCGTGGATATTCAGCCCACGCACCGAGATTAGTGCTAGTATGGAGTGAGCCCATGTGAGATACATGCACACCTTTCAGCACCAGCCTTTTCCCAGCACAGACACAGCTCATGTTATCACCAGGTCCGTTCCTGCACCAAGCTGCCTGCCCAGAGCCCTTCCACAGCCTGGACTTGGTTCTGCCTTTGCTACTTACTCATGGCCGTATTTAAACAGTGCCACTCCACTATGGAGAAGATGCTTTAATTGAAGGGTAAGACCTAAAAGAGCTTTCCATGTAAGACAACCCTTCCAGCTGCCTCTGAAGGAACAAAGCTAAAAGGTTGGAGGCACTCAAGTTCAACACCTCTGCATTATCACAAGTGGGACCAGACAAAGTCATCAAAGAATCACAGACTGGTAGGGTTTAGAAGGGAACTCCCCTTTCTCTGTTTCTAGTCAATTTTCTGGTTGGAAGACCAGTAGAGTTGAGGTCTCAGTTGCTATGAGCAGACTGGTTAAGTGCCCATGCAGTTTAATGGTGGGATTCCTCCCCCCACCCAGTTACACTGCTGCCCAAGAATCTGGCAGGATGAGACTTCAGCTGTGCTCTCCAAACAACCCATCACCTAGTCTGACACCTAGACCTAGGGTCACCTAGAGCAGGTTACAAGTCATTCCACCAGCACAAGGACATCAGATTTAATTTGCCAGAACGAAACTAGTTAGCAAGAGGGGGGCAGAAAACAAGGAAAGAAGATTTCTCCGAAGCACTTTATCATGGAAGATTGAATTACAGCAAGTTTAATACCACAGCACTGCAGTCATCACCCCTCCTTGACTTCTGGTTCAGTCATCATTAAAGAAACAAACCCAGAACTCAAAGCACAAAACCCTCCTGAAGTTAGCTGATGAAACGCTGCAGCGTGTTGCTGAGAAGGGAATGAAAAAGCTAATCTGACTTGATATTTCTCAGCATAGAGTCGGTCCCATGTTGATTTTAAGCGCCATGACCAATATACAAGCCAGCAGAACTGAACACACTAGAGAGCTCCAGGTATTACAAGCCACTAAAATAACTGATGCCCAAAAACCTTCTGGCAACTCATACTTGAGCACAGGTAAACTGCAAATAAGGCTTCAGACAATGAGGTGCTGCCAGAGGGACAGCACTAGAACAAATTATTTAATCTGAGCAAAGAATTAGCTAAGAACTGCTTTATATATATATATGTTCAGTTAGTTGGCTCCTAGAAAACTCCCCTTTCTCTGTTTATAGCCAATTATCTGGTTGGAAGACTTTTTCAGTAGAGTTGAGGTCTCAGTTGCTATGAGCAGACTGGTTAAGTGCCCATGCAGTTTAATGGTGGGATTTACCCCCCCCTCAGTTACATTGCTGCCCAAGAATCTGGCAGGATGAGACTTCAGCTGTGCTCTCCAAACAACAGATCGCATCTTATTTCGTCAGCCAAACAAAGAGAGGAAGGGATTTTTCAAGCAGGACCCTACAAGCAGCTGTCTGCAAGTGTCAACAGCTGGAAGCCGTAGCAAATTATCTTATAAATAGAGATGGGAAAGCAGAAGACCAACAAGTTAGGATCAGGACAAGGTGACAGACAAGAGCAAATAAATACTATCAAATATAGTAATTTTCTATAGCTCTTAGGGTTTGGGGTTTAGGAAACCATCAGCATGACTAACGTATTTAGGAAGTCCAGAAATGAAATCCTGCGTTGTTTTTGGCTTAATGCGGGAAATCGGCTTTAATGACAACCTACAGTTAGCTCTGTAGTAATTTTCTTTCTGCTTCATTGACAGACATGACAAGACTTTATTAGCAGGGCTAAAATTAAAAACAAAACACTTTTCCCAGCTGCAGAGAACGCTTAAGCGTTCACTGACACCTCGTGAAAAGACACGCACACAAAAAACATTTCAAAGCGATTCCATCACCTTTTTGTGTTTTAGTTTTTCTGGGTATTTTACATCTGAAGTCTTGCACTTTGAACACCCATGACCAGAACTTTTTCAGGATCAACAATAACGGCTGGGAAAAATTACTCTCGTAATTTCTGTACCATAAATAAAATTATAACTTCAGACCCAGAAAGGCAGTAAGAACACACGCAAAAGGAATACCAGCGGGAAGTATGGATTCTGTCTCTGCTCAACATTTTGGGAGGGATTTCACACAATCCAATTACTAGCAATAGAATAAGTGTCTGCAGAGATTAAAGATTGCTATAGGGTGGGAAGTGACTTGCATTTCAACAGCTTTGCCCATACACTGTACAATTTATGTTTGTGTCTGGGTAGTAGATGGGAAACTCCAGGGACCATTACTGGCATCATCTCAGTTTGAAGAATTTCCAGTCCTGCCCACTCCCCCCAGTCTGAAACACAGGTTTGTGCAGTATCACCCCAATGGCTTTGTCCCTCATCCCAGTCAAGTTTGTTATTGCACATTTTCTTTGTTCTTATGTCAAATACCTCATTTTATTGCCTTTTTGGGGTGTTGTGCTGTTACTTTGAGCAACCCCAGGCTCCCTCTGAGAAGCCAGAGGCAATTCAGGATCCCAAACATTGTACAGCTCAAGGACTTCCTACAGGACTCATTTACATCATCAGTGGTTTGGACCCCACTGAACAGCCCCCTGCCCCCCTCAAACCTCCTGCCTCACTGATTTTCCACTGCCCTAGATCGGCACAAAACACAGTTTAGGGAACATTGTTTACAGAAAGGTTTTAAAAACCAAAAATAAGTTTAAGGGATGCCTGGCAGGGTAAAAATCTTGCTAGCTGCAGCTGGTCACCTTTTAAAAATTGTAAAAGGATTATTGGGGCTCATACAGCAACACAGTTCAGAGTGGCCTAGAAGAGTTTCATTTTTTAAAATCTTAAATTTTCTTTTTTTTTTTAAATGTCTATTGAATAGTAAATATATAAATATATAGAAATATATAAACTAGTGTTAAATAATGGAGAACAGACATGGTTCAATCTGAGGTGATTTCTCCCGAAATTGCTTTTTTGAAAGCTTACATCACAAGGGTTTAACACTGTTGAAGACTAAGTCAAAAATAGTTCTCTCAAGGAAATTCTATCTGGGCCACGCTTCCCAGTTCCCTCAACACCATCCTGGTACTTTTACTAGGAGAGCTTCTTTATATGCTAAAAAACCCCAACAAAACAAAACAAAAATCCACACCTCTGCAAGTACCGTTCAACAATAAAGCCAGTTAAACAGCTCACGATGAGTCATCAGGTTGTGGCAACAAGACCAGTTTACAACTGGGGGGAAAAAAGTTGTCTTGTTTATTTAGAAAGGGTCTCTTTCCCAGCAGAGATTTTCTTCTTTTTAAATCCCGCACAGTAGCACCCTCCCTCCCTCCCTCCCTCCCACGTACCTGGCTGTTTTCTACAGGTCTCGAATGTTAGATAAATAAATAAATAAAGTTACAGCATCTTGCAAGGAATGTGGTTGGAGGCTTTATTGACACTTGTTCGGTGTGACCAGGAAGGCTCTTACAGCTTTACCACTTGTGAATAACGGACACATTTAAAAACTCAAGTCAATAAAATGTGTGCTACAGAAATATGAGAAGTATACTTGGAGTGCAGATCTTTTCTAGGGTGTTCCTCCACCACCACCACCATAATTAACGTTAAGAGGTGGCAAGAACTGGTTAAGCAGCAAGGGCAGCACGAGATAATTTATTGCCACATTACACATCTTACAACAGCAACCAGACGAAATAGCACCAGCACAAGGAACTGTGCTCACACCCCTGGAAGAGCCACATGTGGATAATTTCAAATTGCCAAATGTGAAGTAGAAGTATGGGTTGTTTTTTTGTTTTGTTTTAGAGATTTAAAACAACTATGACATTTGAAAACCTTCAGCAATTTGGAAGGAAAAAAAAAAACAAAAAACAAAGAAACCACGAACAAACAAAACCTTAAAAGATTTTGCTTGAGCCCTGCTGTCCAACATCACAGAACTTTAGAAACAGAAAGGAGGTGGAACAGAGGAAGAAATAAGAAATTATGACTAAGACAACTTAGTTTTGCTCTATCACCAGAGCTGCGCTGTGGAGGGAAGTTACCCAAGCAAGTGATCCTACAGCACAACAAAACCCTCTAAGGACTCCACAGTCCAACTCCAACTGGAACATTTGTGTTAGAACTTCCCAAACCCCTGCTACGATAAAGAAAAGCATCCCCATTTACAGGGAGTCAGCAAAAGCAGAATCCTTGACACGGTGTCAGTCCTTGACATCAGCATCTTCATCTGGCTCAAAAAAAAAAGCTTACGCTTTGTGTAGCTGAGACTCTTTGTAGCAGTTTGTTTATTTTTAGCATGTTTGTCAACGAGTCTGAGTGAAACCATGTCAAACACTTAAAGCAAGTACGGCGACCGCCGTGCAGAACCTTATCTCCAGAGCTGACCTCAAGTATGGTCCTGACAACGCGCGGTTTCATCGACTCTCAATACCGAACATAAAACTGGGAGGGAATTTTCTAGGCACGCTACGAATAGGAGCTGCTACAAGAGTCCCCGAAGAGCTTTGGCAGATAAGTCGTGTGTTGCTTGAATAGAAATTTGGCAATTAGGGTAAGAAATAAGGAGGAATTGTCACTGTATCAACAAAATTCAGTTACGGCAGAGTACAAGGGAAGGAAGAGGCACTTTTCAAGCCTCCAGAAATTAAACAGGAGTAACGAAGACTTGCAGCACGTGCTTTCACCACTGTGGGAACTCCTCTCTCTTAAAAAAAAAAACGGTTTGCCACATCCCTCCTTGCACCGGGAGAACACAAAGGTTCTCGAGCTGGCCCTTCTGGGAAGACACTGCTGGGTTCTGGGGCTATTTACCGCGAGCGCAGTTCAAGGTGCACAAGCCCCTGCAGACAAACGAGCGACTCCTTCTCACCAACGCTGATCCATATGGAGCAAACTGCACAAACAGTTGTTATTCGCCTATTTCCACTCCATTGGCATCTCCCAAGATCAAAAGAAAAAGAAAAAAAAAAAAAGTTCAAAAAAACAATTGCATTTCTCAATACTGCAGCTGCTATCAGACGGCAGAACCGTTGGCAGCTGCAAGGTCCTCAGCGTGGGGACTCTAGGTGAGTTTTGAAGAGATGGGCAGAAAATGCAGCTGCGGAGCCTTCTCCTGCAGCTGTATGCAGGGACAGAAGAGAGCAGTAATCTCTTCCTATGCTATTCTTCTGCTTTTCTAAAAAAATAAATATATATAGCCACCTTTCTCAGTTTAACTCGCTGTAAATCCTTGTTTAAGCATATCTGCACTAGCCTCTTTGAGTATTTTGAGGAAAAAATTGGTATCCAGATTCTGTTTTTGCACTCATGAGATCCCATTTGCAGTACTGCACCCAGCTCTAGAAAGCCCCCAACACAAGAAGAACATAGACCTGTTGCAGTGGGGACAGAGGAGGTCACAAAGATGATCTGAGGGCTGGAACCCCTCTGCTGTGAGGCCAGGCTGAGAGAGTTGGGGTTGTTCAGCCTGGAGAAGAGAAGGCTTTGGGGTAGACCTTCTTGTGGCCTTGCAGTACTTAAAGGTGCCTGTCAGAAAGATGGGGAGGTCCTGTTGTGACAGGACAAGGGGTGGTGGTTTTAAACAAAAAGAAGTGGATTTAAACTAGAAAGAAGAAATTTTTACACTGAGTGTGGTCAGACCGTGGCCCAGGTTGCCCAGAGAGGTGGTAGAAGCCCCATCCCTGGAACCATTGCAGGTGAGGTTGGCTGGGGCTCTGAGCAACCTGCTCTAGGTGCAGATGGCCCTGCTCCCTGCAGGGTATTTGGACTAGATGGTCTTTAAGATCCCAACCCAAAAGGTTCCAACCCACAACATTCTATGATTTAGTTGAGAGTCCTTCTTTTTCTCATTTGCCCCAAACTCCGTGCTCTAATGCCACAGTGTCCTGGTGCAAATTCAGTGTTCAAGTTCTGCTGACTCAGCATGGGTCCCTGCTCCGCTATAAGCAGAAAAAGCAATAGAAAGAAATGTCTCCAAGTAACATTTTCAGTATTGGATGGGCCATGGGAGATCTAGCTGAAGTAGAGCTCATGTAGGCTGTGCCAAACGTGCGTGACCTGTGGGTAAGTACTTCAAGGAAGCAGTAGGATGTTACAGAGATGTTGTATAACTTATTGCAGGCTTTTTGTGGCGTAATTTGGTCTTCATCATGGGAAATGACTAATCAAATTAACGGCCAGAACTGCTAAAAGGAGTGTGCCTGCTGATAATGAATAGCTATAATGTAAAATCAATATTTAATCTCCAATATCTTGTGTATGAAGTCTGAGCTGTTAAACGTGACTTGTGGGGGTGAGATTACTCACCTGACTATAACCCTGCAGTGTGAGGAAGGGATGTTCTCTAGAGGATGGACTCCTGCCTGTACAGTTCAATCACACTGAAAATACTTAAGTGTCTAGTACTTAAAGGAGTTGGTCAGAAAGATGGGGACAGACTTTTTAGCGGGGCCTGTTGTCACAGGGCAAGGGATGATGGTTTTAAACTAAAAGAGGGGAGATTTGAACTAGAGAGAAGGAAGATATTTTTTCTCTAGAGGGTTGTGGTAGTAAGCCCCATCCCTGGAACCATTCCAGGTGAGGTTGGCCGGGGCTCTGAGCAACCTGCTCTAGTTGCAGATGTCCCTGCT
>WTSP01022598.1:6740-19493 GCA_025331215.1 Actenoides lindsayi
AAACGAGCAAAATGGTGTTCCTTCTTCAGGCATCAATCTGAAATGATTCTCTGGAGGCCTTATTAATAACACTCAAAAAATACATGGAATTTTGTGTATTACATTCCTTTCATTTGCTAGACATCAGTTCATGGTTTCATCTGGAAAGCAGCACTGCTCAGCTGCACAGAAATCACTCTTTGAGGCTGTCATGAAGAATACAAAATGACTGGAATTTAACCAAGTGAAAAGAAAAATAAAAAAGGATGAAGTTCTTGCCTACATTGCTGTGTATGTGATAGTAACAGTACACAGTGCAAATATGAGCAGACAGTAAACTTCCCTTTCTAAACTAGCCCACTTAAGAAGTGCTAGTATTATCCCAACAGTGACTATTAGGGTTAAACACGGGCTAATTAAAAACCTATGCAGCTGGGGTCTAGGCAGCATTAAGAATTAGTTGTAGCTGTTTCTACCACCTTCCACCCCACACCTTCATCTCCTTTCTTCCTCTTAAAAAAAAAAAAAAAAAAAAAATCCCTGTGCATGTATGTGTAATTACAGGAAATATAATGCATTATTAATATGGCTGCAGCAGACAGAAAGTTCAGGTTTACTGCTTACCAGTGTAGAGGTAAGTTGTAGCTACTGGCAGCAGTCAGCTCACTGGTGCATTAGGTAATGAGAGTTTCCAAGAGTGCCAACTGAAGTGGATAAATAATTCTAGCTATTTGGAAAAACACAGAGACTGAGAGGAATGATGCATCTGAATCTATCTCTAAGACAGGCAACTGTGGACAACCTGTAGGAATTTTTCCAGGAATAATTAGCTTGTGACAGTAAAGTTGTGCATTTTCTTTGATCCACAAATGTGATTATGTTCAAATGCAATTACGCAAGTTGGAAGTCTCCAAAGGACAGGCAGAGAGGAAACAGGTACAGATAGCAGCATGAGACAAAGCACCCCAAATAAAGGCCTTTACCAAGCCCTTTTCCCATTGAAATGACACTGTCCACAGTGAGCTGGAAAAAATCCCCACACATGTCCTGTGATTTCAAGGAACATTAAACAAGTCAGGCCAGAAGTGCTAAATTCCTGGGACACTGAACAATGACCTGTCATTACAGACATGTATCTGTCAAGCTGGTATCTGTGGACACATGCTGAAGACATGCCTTTCAGATTTCATTTTCCAGTTATCTTGGACAACATATTATGCTGCATAGAAATATAGATATATAGCCAGAACCCATGAAATGAAGGCTTAGAACAGCAGAAAAATACAGTGTAACCTGAACAAGTAACACAGTTATGGATCAAATACATGGATTTAAGTTACAGAAAGTAATTCAGATCTGTTCCTGCAGCAGGATGCCTTTGTGCAGTATCAAGCTGAGCCACATTTTGTTTTTTCCTCTCCTTAAGGGGGTTCTTTTTTGTACAAAATTTGTAGCTCCCCAACACAGTGCCTATGATGCAAAAACTGCAAAGAGCAGGAAGGAGCTGTCCTAAAGCTGAAGAGTCAAAAGCTTCCTCCATACACCATTGACATGTCTCACCAATTTCAGGAATCCACCAAAAAACCGCAAGTAGACTTCCTTTCTAATAGGCCAGGGGGGAAGACACTGGTCTGCAGCCAGAACAAAAAGGCTAGCACAAAATACGGCACACACAATGTTTTGTTGTTCCAGATCACTTGTACATTACTGAAAAAGAATGTGGAGTTGTCACATCTAAAGTCTCCCTGACCATTCACTGGGGTGCCTGCACATGCAGTTCAGGGTCCATGGGTCATTCCCTCAGGATACAAGTATCGGTCTGGGATTCCCAGCCTGCAACCCATATTCATACTAGTCCTAAGACATATGCTCAGGGTTGCTCAGGAAGTCTTTAGTTTTACCAGTGTCTTGCTAACATCCAGTTGCTGGACTGTCTGTCCCTCTTGAGCATTCCAGAATGTGTCCTTGTGATTGCTGCCCTATGATACATTTCTGAATGGCAGATGTATGAGGATTCAGAAAAATGCAGGCAGGATTTCCTATCTGTTAGAGACTCAGGGAAACAGAAATGGAGTGTGTGATTCCTGACCATCAGCACTGAGTTGTGTTCACCCTGAGCAGGATTTTGACAACACAGGAGAGAGATGCAGATGCTTTGTGAGACCTCTCTCCTTCATTTATTTAGCAAAAAACAAGTAACCACAAGACTTCTTTACAGCATCTCACATAACAAAACCACAGCTAAATATTTCTCTAAATATTTTCACAAGTGTTGAGAAAATGTAAGAATATCTCTTAAAAATTACAATAATTTTAGAACTACATTGCTGCTGTCTGTAATTAATGCATGAGCTTTACAACTCAAGCAACTAACTTTGACCCTGTCTTCTTTTGTACAGCTGTCTTTCTAGTTGAGATCAAACACATCATTTAATGAATCGATCTCTTTCCTCTTCCCCACAAGCATTCCTATTTAAACATCTACATTTTCTCATAGTAACATTATGCATTATGTCTGAAATCGACATGATCATGGAAATTCCCAAAGGAGCCCAGAGAACGGCTCATGTTGCTCTCGCTGCACAGGAAATGCAACCATTCTTACTCATCCTTCCTCTGTAATGAAGAGTCAGATTCATTGCCTTTCTGTACTGAGGAGGAAATTGCTGCATAATCTCCTTTCACAGCTACACAATCCCCTCTTTCCAAAGCAGGCTAAGCATGCAAATTCTCCAGACATATTTAATGAATTCCTAATCACAGTGGGTGAAACGACAGGGCAAAGGCGAGTGTCAGTGATAGAAGCCTTGTGCTGGCTCTCTGCTAGAGGCCTTGTTTTCCTTCTGTGTTCACCCACATATTAACTGTGGGTGATACATATTAATTGTATCTGACATGGCACAAATAAACAATAATCAGGTCAAACTGTAGTGAATGCTAAGGTCAGTTAGAAGTCTTGAAAAAACTAACACATGCATCCTTTGAAGCACTTCACATGGGCTGCAAAATGAGACTCCCAAGGTCTCCTAGTTTATGATCTTACATCACCGTAACAGTAAAGAGAGTGTCTTTTATCAGTCAGGATGTTCTCCAACTCTTCAGCTAAAAGACGGTCATCTGTGGGCTGTGAGAAGAAGGCCAAATTATGCCTTTCCAGCCTTCCAGGTGACTTTATAGCCCTCTGTGGTCAGATTTTCCTGTATAGGGAATAGATAAATTTCTTTTTTCCATGTGGGAACAGAAAATTAAAAAAAAATAATTATCTGCCATTAAGAAACATGTATTTGCTTAGGCATCCTTCAGGTCAAGTTCTTAAGGAAATTTTGAGGAAAAAATTGATAGTTACATGGGAAATAGGAACATGCACTAACAAAAGCAAATGCTTCTTATGCAAGGGCTAGTAAGCCTCATGCTTTAACTATATAAGTAAATTGCTAGCCACAAGAGGGCAAGGATGACGTCCTTATTTAGGTAATAAAACAAGTCCACAGTTCTCCATGAAGATGATTTCTGCACCTTCCTCTCCCTTTTTGGCCTTGCCCACAGTTAGAGACAGTAATCAGTAAAGCACTGACATATTCTGGTGCTCTGTTACCACAACATTCATGTTCAACACTGTTCAAGATGTCTGAAACGGCATGTGACTCCAGTCACAATGTTTGATTATGTGGCTTGCTTTCGCAGTTGTTTCTAGTTGATGTAGATAAGGGATGAGGAGAGTCAGCAGACCAAGAGAAGATTACACTCCGCTTAGTAGCCTAGGGTTTAATCATCTGGCATCCCTGACTACCCTGTATAAGGTGGAAGAAGGCTCCTTCTGAAGTCATAGGGTACTGGTGGCCTCATGGTGAGGAATCTAATCCAAGGCATAACAGGGTGGTGGTTGCTATGGGAGAGAGGAAGTAGCTGGAGCCAATGATCAAACAAGATTACAGAAGAGACAAGACTCCCTGCAGACTTAATGAGATGAAAAATAAGAGTCAGAAAGGTTGAGATACCTCTCTTGGTCATGGCTTAGGAGGAAACTCACTTAGCAGAGGCATCATCTTTCTGTTTTGCCTTTTCCCCACCAGTCTCTGAGGCACCAATTGCTGCCTGCTGCCTAAGACAGGACACAGGGCCCAGGAGGCACTGGGACTTGCCAGCCCACTTGCTGTTGCATGTCGCTGGCCACTCTGCTCCCCCACCATCTGTGAGTGTGGGCTTGTGGCAAAAATTCTGCCCTGCAACATATGCTGTTTTCCAGAAGATCAGCTTCTCTTTCTTCCCTGGCCAGGTAAAGGGGGTACAGCAGCATGACATATGAGGTCAGTTTGACTGGCTGACATTTGGCACTCTTATTCAGGACCCAGTGATATTTCAGTTTTGACATGTATGGTGTGTAGAGATTGTGCTGAAAATTAATTGGAATGACTGTTTTCTGCAAAGCTGCTGAAGGCCAAGACATTATCATGACCAGGGCTGAGGAAGGAACAGTCCTCAGAGATCAGCAAAGTAAGTAGAACTCTTTAAAGACTCACTGGACTCTAATTAATAGCCAGTGTTCTAATGTACTTTGTCTCACTGACAATTTCCTGAGATAACAAAAGGGGAATACCAAGAATATGGCAATGTTTTAGAAATGAGTGGTGAGATCTGGTCGAGACAAAGGCTCAGCAGAAATGACAGTTCATACACACATGCTCTCCTCTCCTTTCTGCTTAGACCAGCCTTTCCTGTGCTCTTCTATCCCTTTAAAACTAGGATACAGCAGACGAACTTGAAAGTAATGAGTCTAAACAAGTGATAACCAATTCTCCACTTGCCTCCCATTCTAAAGTTCATTGATGCCCAGCTTTTTTAAGAATTCATTTTTCTTAAGGAATTTTCAAAATTTTCAGCAATCTTGTGCCAGTTCATCAACAACAGCTAATGTGCTTCTCTAGAGCTACCCGCTCCACACCCTGTTCTGCGATTTTGGTAACAGTCAGTATATTTGGATTGTGCTTTTTGCTTATTTTTTTTTCATGCAGAGAAAATTCTCCATTCATTACTTCAACATACTGGTTTTGGGTTGTTGTGAATGGCAATCTCCTATTTTACAACATATTTAAAGATATTAAAAGTTATTCCTTAGAATGAAATATCACCAAGAGGAACAGATTCTTATGGAATTAACAAGAAAGAAGTTGGTATGCAGGCTTCCTTACTGGCCATCCGCTAATAGCGCCCATGTATGTATAAAATTCATTTACACATTTATATTGAAAAGCTCCATTTGCTCAGCCTGCCTATAACTGTGCTCTCTTGCTGGGGTGAATATTAGGTCTCTGATGTATGTATATTATGCAGTGAACGTATTATTGCAAATGCAAGTCATATCCAATTATCTGGAGTTTTAACACATTTTCTACACACAACTCAAGTGGTAAATACAACAACACATTAGCTCACCAGGTGTCCATTTAGCTGGAAGAATTAGTAAGGTGCTGGCATTTAGCTCCTGTCCTCTAAAGTGTAATTTACAGTGCTGCTTCCAACACGAGAGGTCACTGATATACTGTGCAGGATACAGACAATGTGGGCAAGGCACCAAGAATCCTCTACATCTGACAGAAACATGCAACTGGACAGATTAAGGCAAACAGTCCCTAAAGCCATGCCTAGTTTCTTCTCCTCTGCCTCCAGGAAGGCATTTCACAGATGCACAGCTGGATGAACAAACGTGGAGAGGATTTCAGGCTTCTATTACCTCCCATGAAGCTTGGGATTGATCTGCCACTCACAGATATCACAGCTACATTGACTCAACTACTAGTCTACCAAAAAAGATATGGAATTCATATTCACAGGCTTCCTTCCCTGAACCTGTCTTAACTTACTCCTCCCTTCAAAGTGACAAATATATGAAGGAGTTACAAGCATCTACTCTGCATATGTAGTTTGCCTAGTAACTAGGGACAGCATTTGATTCAAAGCACATTACACCAGAGAATTGAAACACCAGTTCAGTATCATGACAGACAGACAGACATGTGTTTGAATGAGCTTCACTGCTGCTCAAGGCAATTCTTCATCCTTCCTGCAAAATTAATGTTTTTCTTCTGGCCTCTTGCAGACTCTGAGACAACTGTTATCCTACTGTCCATCAAGTATTAGTTGTCATTGTGGCAGCTAATGGGTTTTGTGCAGATCATTAAAATATTCCAGAACTATGCATAGCCTGCAGCTTCTTTTAAGTCAAAGATTTCCCCAATGGGAAATGGAGAGAAATAGGCATTCCAGAAAAAAAATAAAAGTAATGCTAACAGTATAAAATATATGGTGCAAGATTAGACTCTAATACTATTTCACTGTGTGCCCTGTAGAGTCAGTGGAATCACTCCATGTTTGAATAGCTTTAAATAACATAAAATATTAAGGAATTCAAAACAATCAATGCTAGTTTTGGAGTACTTTAGAATGGAAAAAGGCAGGGGGCAGGGGGGAGGGCTGGAGGTGGCATTTAATCAGGCAAAAGTACAAGACATTTAAAACTGTCTGCTGTTATCTCAGAACAACAAGTAAACTTTTGAACTAATGCCCCATGTCATTGGATGCCAGTGCTTAAGAGAATATAACAGAATTTTACCTATACCTGAATGAACATCCTCAGATACTACCCATAAAAACAGGCATTTCAAACAAATGACATCACATGTGACTATCTTACTTCTAATTTGAGAAAATTAAAAAAACTTTCTGCCATAGACAGTTTGTGCCACAATTGGCAGCAGTAGATCTAATGAGTAGCTTTCTACAATGTGAGTAACTTTCTACAATATATGTAGCTGTGGCTTTCACCAATACTGGCCTGCAAGATAGCTGTTATTGAAAAAAAAGCCCTCATATGTCTTCCCTGGAGTATGGTTATCTTTTTCTTTTAAGACCCAACCAATGCAGTAATACTCCTCTGCAAACATGCTGACATTTTGGAAAGCTTATCTAAATACCTGTCAGATGCTTGACGGTGTTATTAAGAATAATGTTTTGGATCATTGTGAATATTACCAGAAAAATATCAGTAATAAATTTCAGATTCCACTTTACAAACCTCAGAGTATTAACTTCAGAGGGCCTATTACCACCCCATGTATAACTGCTACATTTTAAGATAGCTCAGTGGCACGTGGTGTAAAAACTTCAGGCTGCAGAGCTGTGTCCTGTCAAATCCTCCCTGACTCAACATAAATTCTGAACATTGATAGCTCTGGAGCAAGGAGCTTTTCTGTGCTGAATAAACAAGACAGAAACAAATGAACAAACAAAAAAGACAAGTGCTTGGAGCTGGAAAAACATTTGTCTCCTCTTTTGGCTTGGGACTGGAGTGCAGTAGGTGTTGTCTCATCTCTGTTCAAGAGCAGAGGCGATGCTTACTAAACTTGGGAGGGCTGTGGTGTAACACCAGCTGCACTGTGCCCCACAAGTTGGGAAAGCTGGGATGGAATAGGCAGCCTGACTGCTCAGATGTGCCTACAGTGCTCAGCAGCAAAGGGGACAGATCAAGCCCTCAGTCCAATGACAAGTCCTGTGGCTGTGCTACATCCATGTCCCACACTACTTCACGTGGCTCTGTGTTTTGTTAAAAATAGTTTACATGTGTGCTTTTTGCAGTTGTTAGTGTCTAAATTGTGGGAAAGCTCTGTCTTTGCCCACCCAGGTGATGTCATTTATGGTAGGAATACGGCTTTATGATTATTTCCCTTTGGTATTGTACGAAGGCACCTGAGAGTGACTCGGGATTGCAGTGTCTGTTGTGATGATGTAGGAGGCCTGTTTAGAGTGAAGGAAGCCAAGCTGGTAGGGTGGTACCCATGTTGCCTCCTGGGAAAGGTCTTGATGCACTTACTCCTTCATACTGTGCTTAGGTGTCTCAAAAAGCAGTAACTGATGCTAGCCAGAATAAGAAAAGAAAGCATGTTAATAATGAAATGGGCTAACATTGCTCTAGTGCTCCAGCTCACTCCTCAGCCTCACTCCACCTAGCACCTTGATTTGGCCTTTATTCTCATTCATCATAAATTAGAAATGTCCCATGCTATTTTAGCTTGCAACAGGACTGTTGCAGTTTGGAAATTGGAGGGCTGTGAAAAGTTTCCTCCCTTGCAAAAAGCAGATCTCTGTAGAAGGGAAAATATGGAATTATTTTGACAAAAGATCTCAGGCAGCTGGAACTGTGATTAATATAAACTACTAATGAGGCCTGTGAGCTCTGTATATCCATAATGAAGCTGAAGTGACTAGCATGAATAGTGTGCAGACAGGAGAAGAAAATCTTGTAAAGAAATGCAAGAGCCTCTATATATGTATATATTCACTGTCAGAAAATACTGACATTCATTACACATGATTCCTAAAGGATAATTGCTCCAGGATGTAGATTTCTTTTATTAAAAAAACTCCAACCAAACCAAACCAAACAAAACAAAACACAAAAAGTGAGTGTTTTGTGATCCCTGCCATTTATGTCCATGTTCCTACAGATGCAACTCAAAATTACTGACTAGCTATTGATAAATACTTAGCAAGACGCACACCTAGAAGGAAGATCACGCTGTAAAAGGCTGCTTTTTAATTGGTGCAGTGATTACAGTAATTCCTTCTCTTTGTACAGGGAGAGAATGTCAAGAACAGCAGAAATCACTAGGAACCCGTGGAAACATTTTGATAATTAAAGTCACAAGAGATTCTACTTTTCCACTTTGCATCCAATTAGAAGAGGTTACCAAAAGGCAATTTAGAAGAGATGTGAACATGAAGGATGGCTATTTCTTCCAGATGGTTTAGCTTGGCTCACACTGCACTATTAGAATACTGCTAGAACAGAAATGTGAAAGAAGAGTATCACTTTTAATTTACCTGGTAGGAACTGCTATAGTTTAAATTGAGTGTCAGCCATAGTGTGCCACTGTGTTTGTGGAGAAGCTAATGGGAGGACACAGTGACAGCTTTTCAAAGACACGCATCTATGTAAAGATCACTTTTAAGCATACAATGCTCTACCTATGGCTTTTGAAACATAACTTTCTTTCATACAGTTTGCTATTATTAAGAAATAAAAAATAATTTATGCAGGAATTATTCTTAAGCAAATGGAAATTTATTCAAAGCCATTCACTTTACAAGTTACTCTGAAGATAACAGTGTACTTTTCAGTTCATCTTTTATCTACTGGTGCATTATCCTCTGCTTTTGCCTTCTAGAAATAGATGCAATCAAATGCTGAGGCACTTCCAGTTATTAAAGTGGTAGGGGCTCCCTGGATTCCTGCTCAGGAATGAAAAGAGCCTTGGAAACCAGGCAGATAACTCAGAGGGTTACCTTTCCTTCCCCTATTTCTCCTCAAGAAACTTTTTTCTCTCCACCAAATGCATCTGCCTTTTCTAGCTGACCAGAACTGCCTGAATTTGAAACACAACATGAAAACAAAGTATTGGATCCAGTCTCTTGTCTTCTTTGAATTTCATTTGTTTTGTGTTTCTGCTTTGTCACAGCCTTCCACTGCCAGACCGCAAACTTGAAATAACCTTTCATGGACCACGGCCCTGCTATGCCACAGTGTGTCTCTGTTTACAGGTGTTGCAGCCTAAGACCTCCCTGGGAGAACACGGGATAGAAAACCCAGAACATGCCATTTAAGAAAGCCATTTGTGTGTGCTCCTTGGTCAAAGGAAACCCAGAAAACCACCAGGCATGCTGGGGTAATTTGGTTTGGAAACTCAAACTCCCTTTGGGACTTTCCTCTTTGTTGGGTCTTTCTCACCAAAGCTGAAACAACAGAATCTCTCCAACCAAAAACAAGAAAGCAGGCTTCAAATACGTCCTTCTCAGGATAGAAGGACCTCTAGAGGAGCACAAAGGACTTTGCATTGCTAATCCCTCCTGGGTTTAACACAACAGGGTTCCTCAGGGCAAAGCGTCTTTGGGGTTAAGCCGGTATTGTTGGGACAATAGGTGGAAGATAAAGAGATGAACAGAATTTTTTGCCTCCTTGGAATTGCCTGTTATATTAAAATATGAATATTATTCTGTACTCATGCACACATTCATCATTTTTGTCTGTTGTGAGTATCCTTTTTTTTTACATTCCTTTGTGCTTTCGTACAAGGCACTGACATTCTTGATTTTAGCATAGTTAATGACACATCTTGATTTGCCAGACTGCCTGAAATAGATGTGTGCTTCTGTGAAGGTCATGTATTCCATGTGGTTCACAGACCTCTGCCCAGATAGTATCGCTGCCTGTCGTGTACCTCTATTCAATACGAACTACATTGATGCCTCAAAAATGACATGGAAAAGGGAAGATTTTGAGAAGGCTGATCCAATACCACAAAGTCTGTTCATAATTGCTACCCAGAAAGGGTATAGACAACAGGTAACAGGAGTCCTTGAGCACCTGTTTTTGTCATAGTGACAGCACTAGAGACTTCTTTCCATGGAAGACACAATGACCAAAACCACCAAGGTTAGACCACGAACACATTCCTGTGCTACAAGCTCACGTCTTCCATAGCACAGGCTATGCTGAAAAATCAGAAAGATGCAGATTTTCATCTCAGCTGGGCACATAGTACATGTCACTTCAGCATAGTGGGGAGAATAAGTCAGAAAGGCATAAACTTATGCTCTGTTAGGAAAAGTTCTACCATGATTAGACACTCTGGAAGACCTTCAAAGAGACCACGCCTTGCCAGCAGACCCTTGTAGTCAAATTCCCATACAACTTAGAGAGTCTCAGAAACAGAGGTCCTGACACAGCCATGGTTCCTGAGGAAAGCCAGGGATGGAGCACACAGTCTCCCATTTCTGAGAGTCAGCTACAGCAGCTGTGTGTTTTTGGCCAGCTTCCCTGTTGTGAGGATGTCCCCCACTCCACCAGTAAGGACCCATTTAGTATTTTTAAAAAATTAACTACTGATTCATTTTGCTGAATGATGAGAAGAGTTTCTATTAGGACATTGGAGAGAAGGAGACTATCCACAACATGTTAAAGGCAATGCGAGGTAGGCCTGCAAAATTCTTTGAAATATGACAAGCAACAGAAACACATGAAATAGCTTTTGTGACTTGTATGCCAGCATAGTAGAGTGCTGCATGTTTGGTAATGCTTATCACGGTGTAGACCTCAGAAAAGCACAGCCTGAAATAAACAGATTCAAACCATCACCTTCACACTTATACATATATACTTTATAAACTTATATATATGTATGTATATTTAGATATAAACCACTATTGCCTCATCATACACAAATGCTGAGGCAAGTTCTAACTCTATAGATTTATTCTTGCACATATATACAGATAGCTAAACCAGTCTCCTTAAAACCCCTCCACTCTGATAGCTGCATTTAAGCAATATAAAGTGTTGCACTTACTCCTTTGTGACTTCTGTGTCAGCTTCTTCTAATTTTAATACTGCTTATGCCTGTCATTGCCTTTTATGTCTCTGACCTCATTGAAGGTAAAAACCAACAACCAAGAAACCCCAGCACAAAAGAGAACTGACCCTATCCTAGTGGTGTTATCTCAGAACTTCAATATGTACAGACTTGCTGGTGGAGCTGACTAACGCAGCTCAGGTCCTCAGTACCAGCTCAAGCTCTCGTTCAGAGCAAGGCTGAGGGACCAAGAGTGCAACTACAGAAAAACCTGCAAGGTTTGGAAGCAGGCATTTAGTGCCATACCAGTCTTAGACTGGGAATCACATACAAGGCTGAAAACTGTGTCTCTGGGAAATGTTATCTATTTGTATGAATTTGTCCTATTTGTGAAATTTAAACACATGAAACAGTATTTGTCATGCCAGATCAAATCATGAGGGTACTAAGATTATCGCTGCATTGCCCACTGTGATTAGTGTCAACTGTGGAGAAAGAAACTGGAAAACACTGCACACTGTACTAAGCTTTAACAAGGGATAAACACATCTTTCAGTAGGATTTCACTAACCAGGAGGCTTAAACTCATTTCACATTAAACAGGAACTAGTTATCTGACCCTGCCCTTGCTCACTCACTGAGTCCTGAGAACAAAGCAAAGTGTGTCCTCCAGAGATGATAATTCAAAAAAATAAAACCACTGAAATAATAAAGCAAAATGCATGAGGTGATATAGTGTGTTCCTCTAACCCACTGTCCCACCAAGGCATCAGGTAGCACAGGTAAGTTAAATGCTGACAGTTGAAAATGTCAAACTAACTTCTTACAACAACAGGGGTTGGTAGTCTTGCTGTGCTAGCATAACTGCAACCTGAGTAACTGTCTTCACTATCTGAATTCCTTCAACATTCTCAATTGATTAGAATATCCCCTTCCTACCCTGCCAGACGTGACTCTGGCATGTCACTGGACTGTCCTTATTTTTAAAATTTCAGCACAGGTTTTAGAGGTCAGCATGAAGAACTGTGGGAAAATGAGATTAAAGACCATTATGGGACAAATGATGAGCATTGGATCTTTCTTTCTAGCCAAAATCTAACCAAACTTGCTGTGTACTCATCAGAAAAAGAAGTCACCATAAAAGTGGGATCATCTTCCTACCTGCTCTTCATCCATACTCCTGCCTCCAGCTGGGCATCACATCAACCTTCTAGACAGTGGACAGGAGGATGCATGCTACAGAGAATGTGCTCCAAGCACATCCAGCGCCACAGTTTCTGTCTCACCATCTTACATACGCAGACAAATCTGAACTGAGAATCCCAGGGTAAGACAACCATGTCTGAAATGTGCAGAGTACACAGCACAGCCT
>WTSP01022598.1:31260-55449 GCA_025331215.1 Actenoides lindsayi
CACGGAATTGTAGCAACTTGTGCTCATTGTCAACAACAAGTGTCGGTTATGGACAAAGGGGTAAATCCCAGAGGACTGGGACAGTTGCAATTATGGCAGTCCGATATTACAGAATATGGAGAATTTGGCCATCTAAATTATGTCCATGTTACAATAGATACCCATTCACAAGCAGTGTGGGCCACAGCTATGACACCGACAAATGCTGCCTCAGTCATACGACATTGGCGGGCATGCTTTGCAGTCCTGGGTGTTCCTCAGTCGATCAAAATGGACAATGGGTCTGGCCAATTAGAAGTGACCTGGGTGCGTGATCAGTGTTATCTCGTGTATAAATATGGCCTGTTGCACTTAATAAAGTGACTTCTGATTACAACCATATTGGCTGTGCTGTTGGAGTCCATCCCTGCACGCTACACTGCCACCTCTCCAGCTCAGCTGTGTCGGTATGAATGCCAGTGGGAAGCTTCCCTGCCAGTGGAAAATACAACCAGAGCCTCCCACACCTGAAACATGCCGAGAAACACATTTGGAAAACAAGTGTCAGTTACCATTATCAAGCCTGACTACTAAGATTCATATTAGCAACATTAACAATGGATGCTAATAACATTCGGAAAATGCAAAATTTGTGTGGATTGCTTACTGAGAAGAGTACACCACAAAGGTAAGAGAAGCATTTTAATCCACCCAAGAAGCCAAACATGGATTCACATGACAAGCTATCTGAACATAAGAAGCAAAGAGAAGCTTCTTGTAAGGGGCCATCAATACTAGCCCAAAGTGGAATAGCTGGAAGCATTTTTGAGTCATGATACTTGCAGTTGCTTCTGCAGTCTGCTAGGGTATGAAGATGGCCTGTTTTCACCATCATGTTTAAGTTCCCATGAGGAGCAGTTACCTCAGATGCTCCATCCACTTCTGTCCCCTGGCGCTTCTAGGAGCATTTGTTGTGGTGAATTACTGTTTCCTGAAAGTGGGTATGTTTTTGCTGGGGCTTTCTTATGTAAAAGTTTTGAAGGATGGACAAGAGATCCTTGTTTGGGGATGCTTTAGGGACAGTTCCCTGCATCCTCTCAGTCCCACTTCCTTAGTACTCTGGCCAGCTCCATCTCCTGATGTCTCCTCTGGCAAGACAAAGAAGAGCCCCTTCAACCCTCATAGGACTGACAGCAACCCACCACCTTGTTGGGCTTCTACCTTGATTCATCCTTCCAGGTAGAGAGCTTTGTTTTGGCTGCTGAGATGAGACAACTCAGTGCCTGGGCAACAAGCTCTGTTGTAAAGACTCTGAGGGAGGCAGAAGTTCATCCTCCTCAGGAAAGACCTTTTTTTGAGAGATAACCAAACGTCTAACAGACCAACAGCTGCTGTTGTGAAGAGCTTTCTGCATGCCCTCACTGATATTTTTCCTCCAGTTAGTTTGCTAAAGGTTTAATGCAAAACACCTGCTTGAGCAAACTGAAAGGATTTTTGTGTTGCTCTCATTGTTTTTGGTTCAGGCCTTGAAGGTGGCTCTGAGGACCCTGACACTGACAACAACCTGGGCTCC
Organism: Actenoides lindsayi; assembly: GCA_025331215.1. Classification (NCBI taxonomy): domain Eukaryota; kingdom Metazoa; phylum Chordata; class Aves; order Coraciiformes; family Alcedinidae; genus Actenoides; species Actenoides lindsayi. Next base: position 32,813 of record WTSP01022598.1, read on the forward strand.
ACGGAGGATTCAAACACCACAAACATCACAGGTATTTAGAGATAGAAAAAAGCTTTCTGTCAGCCTGAGGTTTACTTTTTGGCAGTGATATGACTTAAACCTTTTGCATTGGTTGTGCCATTCAGGTGACATTCTATATGAAGAATGACACAAGCTAGTACACACATGGAGAAAAGAGGAGTATCTGAGATCTCTGTTACTCTGACATCTACGGATGTCAGAGTCAGAAGCAGGTGTGCAGAAGGTCAGTAAGGCCATAGCCTGAGGCTTCAGAAGCATGCAGGATGGGGTCAGGGACACTGGAAGAACCAATGGATAAACTGACTTTTTGCTTCTTAAAACTACTGTGCTTTTTACCTTTCTCCTGGTCCTCCAGGAAAACTATCATCCTGAATCAGATGAAACGAGCACCACTCTCAATTCAAATATTTCAAATTGCAAAGAAAACTTCAAAGCTACTCTTAGAGGAACTGCTATGCAAAACTGAGGGATGGTGACATCTCTTTCTATGTAGAAGTCCAAATCAGTGACATTTGTCCCGGCATGCTGATTTACATTAGCTGAGAATCTGACCTATTATGCTAGCCTGTTAAAAACAGACTATGGCTTTGGGGTCACCTGTAACTATGCTGGAGAGAGAAGAGATACACTGACCTCCTGTTCTAATCAAGTCTCAGATTAAAAAAAAAAAAAGTATATTTGTTATTTTTATATTTGTTGCATTTTCAATCCACACATATGGCTTTATCAACAAGGCTTTATGTTTCTTTCAGTAAAAATAAGAAAATTTAAAAGCTTATTTGGTTAATAAAGTCTATGTATGGTGTGTGTGTGTGTGTTTATGCATAGCAAAAACTTGCACAAGAGCAATGTAATAACTATGTTAACAGTAACAGCAACAAGGATAGAAGTTACTATCTCATTGACTATTACTATTTAAGACAGAAAATTTTATGATTTCTTGTAATGAGTTCAGGGAAAAATAAAGCTCTTTGCTCACTGAAAACAACTGTTTCATTGAGAAATACAAATTTTTCTGGTGATGATGATTTAGAGCAGGGAATTGAAATCAGCAATTTTCAGATGTGACCTTAGTAGTAAACATGTGGCTCCTCCTATTTTGGGGGGAAAAACCCAAACACATTTGCCTAGTTCTTCATGTGTTTTTTCCTAATGTCCACTGTTAGTCAATGTTACAGACAAGGCATCATACTAGACAGACCTTTGGCCTGGCCCTAGAGTTCTCTTTTGTGGCATACACAACCAAAGAAAATTTCAAACAAAACAGTTAAAGTTTGACAAAATTCTAGGGAATTAATCCCATGATTTTTATATTGAAAGGCACTAAATTTTTAGTGGGAAGAAAAATAACCCTATGCCCAGAAATGCCACCACCCTCAGTCTTAAAGCAACCAGTATAAATGGAAAGAAGGATCTTGTTTGCAGATAGCAAGGCACACATAATAAACATGACCAGGTGAGGTAATTAAATTCAATTAAGATCATAATTAAAGTTACAGTTCACAAAGCAGAGGAGGTAAGTATGACCATAAGAAACCCAGGCCCTCTGATGTATCTTTCTTTTCTACACTATCACCCTGTCTGCTGGATGTAGAAGGAAGCAACCTCTCTGACCACCCTTATAGGTTCAGCCTGCTTAGATATCCACACATTAGTATTCTGCATGGACTCCTGGGCTGCACTGGACCACAAGGTTTTCTTTAAAAGTGCATTGGCACAAATAAGTGCTAAATATGCTGGGGTTTGTGCAGTGGTTTGGTTTTTGTGTGTGTTTTTTTCATTTGTTTGTTTGTTTTTGTTTTATCTTTGTTGTTTTTGTTTTTTTTTTAGTCTTGTTTGGTTTTTTGTTTTGTTTTTTTTAGGGGGGGTGTTTTTTGTGCATTTTTGTTGTTGTTGGTGGTGGTTTGGTTTGTTTTTTTTACATAAAACCTCTTTCTTATGAATAGTGCAGGATCTCACAAATACGAAGGACCTGAGTAATGACTGCCCTTCAGGGCTCATTACCTAGTTTAGATCCCAAAACTGCCATTAAGCTAGTAAGGGGAAGAGGTCAGGGAATGTGGGGGAAGGAGAGGTGAGGAGGTCACCCATGCAGGGGGCCTGGCCCTGTTTGCAAAGCAGATGTTGCCCTGTGAGGCCTGAGGGATCCATTGCTATTAAGTTACCAGATGTCACCCATGCTGTTCCTCAAATCCAGGTGGAAAATTCCATCATTAGGAGGAAAATTTGGAAAAATTCTACTGGTAATTTATAAGCAACAATAAGCAGAGAGGCTCAGATGACTCTGTGGCAACCAAAATGCCTGATTGATTTTCTTCAGCCAATGAATGTTGCCATGCCTGATTCTAGATTATCAAATATCACTGAGATGCTCAAGTTCAGATATCACTGAGTTTCCAGTTCAGATCTTTATAGACAAGAGCCAGCTGCCAGGTTCATACTGGGTCCAAGTTCCACTGCATTCAAGGGAGTTTGCATGCATGGCTGTGTTTTAAACAACTTATATATTCTAATACATCTGTTATAAACTGCAGCTGAAGTGTTTTGCCGTCATTCAGCACAGCCCAAAAGGAAGTTGAAAAATCCATGTCATGAAGCATAGGAATGTGGTCCTGCATGCATTCCCCAGTCATGACACCATCCTGTCTCTGAGTATTTTTTTTTCTTGTATTATCTGTATTATTGCCCAGGCACAGTGCCTAGAGCTGAGTTTTGGAAACTCCAGTATCTTGGAAAGAGTATAGCAGCCTTCCATGTAAGCAGCTAATGAGCAACCAAAATTTGTATTCATGGAAACCAAGAGCATTTACAAAACTACACAAAAACACCTACTCATTTTTCTTCCTAATAACGTTCTGGTAAATAACACTTGATCTTTTATATGAAGTCTCCTGACATCTGATTGTGATTATAATACCATACAGCTAGTATTAAGTCTTAGCACATGAGATTTTTTTAATTGATGAAATGGAATAGCATATACACAAAGTGAATATAGGAGAACGATCACTGTGTGATCATAAAATAGCAGATAGCCAAAGACAAATCCCACTGGAGAGGGTTTACACTTGTTTTTCTATTTGTTTAAATGCCTATCTTCTGTTTCAGAGCACAGTGTGGAACAGAAAAGCATTCCTGATAAATTCAAATTTAAACCCATCTCAGATATATACAAAACTTCTACTTTGTTTGATAATAAGGCCATGTTCATTTGATAATTCACAACTGGCTGGACACTGGAGTTTGAACTATCAGAGCGGAATTAGTCAATATTGCACTTAAGAAACAAGATGTTAGCTGAAATGCAGACTCTAATTCACTCACAAGGAGAAATAGTACTGCTTAAACATTTGTGTACAACAGAAACAGTCAAAAAATTCCATCAGAAGGAATTGTAAGTGGAATGGAAAGAAGCCCTGCAAAAATAGCAATCTACAACAATTTTAAGTCATTTTGGGTAAGTCTGAATGTTATTTGCCTCATGAGAAGCTCTGCTTAAATCACAATATCTGAATTAAAGTGCCTGAATTATGTTCATGTCTTTGAAGAATATGTCTTCTAATACATTAATGTTGTTGGTTTTATTGTTTTAAAAATCAGAAGAAAAATCTATCAACATCTGTGAAAGTAAAAATGGTGGCAATCAGAGCCATAGAAATATTAAAGACAAAGAAAGGAGTGCTGGTTTAGAAGTTCAGACTAGGACATGTTCTAGGTTAAATGAAAGCTTCCCCACAGGCCTATAGTGACTCCACTACTCACGCGTACTATGGGAATTAGAATAACATTCCCTTCTGTTAATCCTCTTCTTGTCTTGACTATTTAGACTGTGTCTTAGACTTGGTGTTGGAAAGCATCTCACAGAAAATGCTTATCTCTCCCCAGATCCACAGGAGGCATCCCAGTTGTCTGGATAAGGAAAACCAAGCATCTTAACCACACAGCAGACAAGTCAGGCCTGATTAATTTTCTTAGTACACCCAATAGATTGCAGGGTTTCCACTTCCACTTCACTTGCAAAGCTTTTCCCTCCTCCAAATACTTTTGTCCTGATGGCAGCTTTAATACGATGTCTTTCTGAATGTGATAGTAAAATAGGAGCCAAGCCTTACCACTGGTGTCTGTGATGATAACACTGGCTTTAGTACTGTCATTCCCTAGTTTGCTGCTCACTCTGCACATGTATTCCCCAGCGTCAGCCAGTGTGGCTCTGTAAATGTGAAGCTCTGAGTATTTCCTGTGAAATCAGAAAAAAAAAAAAAGTGTAAACATCCTGTACTGGAGCAACAATCGCTACATCAATTAATGTACTCTTTTTTTTCCTCTCAGCAAAGAGTCTTGTCTTCCATTCTTACTGACAGATTATCACTATCCAGTTTTGAAAGAAGGGAGGAGAATTAAAAAAACAGTCTCTTACAGGATGCTGGAAAACATGCATATTAATGAACTCAAGATATTTACTTATGTTTTTTTTTCTTGAAAGGAGTCTTTGTTCTTAAGGGAAATCTAAAATATAACCTTCCTCTCTTACCTGAATTGTTGTCTATCCAGATGCCATGGAGATGGGTATAGCACTAAAATAGATTACCCTTTCCTACATGTTCGTTTTGCCATTAGCAGAGTTCTGGGTATGTACTGTAGTTTCCAACATCTGACTAAATAATCATGAGATTAGGACACATCATTCTTTTTAACAACCACTGAAACCCCAACAGTAAATCATTCTCCAGCGCTAACAAAAAGATACGGGCAGGAGCACAATTTGCATGAAGCTACATTTTGTTCCTGGCTCAGAGATGTAATTTAATCAGTCTCCAAGGTTTTAAGATTAGATTTTAAAATGCAGAACCCCTGCCTACCCATTAATTTGGTAGGAACATGTTCAGGTGTCATGTAAGGGGTCCCCAACTCACGTGATGGCAATAATCCCACTACGTAGACTGCAAAGAATGACTAGCATGGGAAAAATATATACATTATCGTTGCTCTCAGTTTCTGTTTAAAAGAAGTGCTTTAGGGAGGTTTTTGCCTGTAGCAAAGCTTGATCATTTATCCACAAATTAGTCTTTTAGTAGAGGGCATGAGCACTGGCTTCCCTAAGTCGGCCTACCCCAACATGAAGGACTGATCCCCAGGAGGCAGGGGTTCTTCACTCTAAAAGCTCATAGTCACCAGCATGTAGAGCAATGAGTGCTGAGCTAAGCAATGTTTGGGGAGTGGCTTTCCTTCAGCACAGCCATGTCTCCTAACTCTCCATGCAGAAATCACAACCAGTTAAACCTTCTAGGAACCACTGAGCAGATCTGGGTTCAGATCAGAAACAAGTAGTTGCAGGGGGGCTTTGGAGCAACCAAAATGTTCAATGCCACTTTCCAACCCATCCGTGTGAATAATCACTCCCTCCAGCACATTAAACTATCCCATCTGCTATCGAGCATCTGCTTTTCAGCATGTCAGCCTTCCCTACCTTTGTGATCCTGCTGCTGTGGCCCTCTTAGGATGAGAGCTGTGTGCTAGATGGACCCCAGGTCTACTAGAAAGCCACATTACAAGAATTTCCCTTCATGCCATGAAAGAGGGCTGCTTTCTTGAGGCCACTCAGCTTGAAAGAAGGAAGAGCAGCCAAGCAAGCAGTAGCAATATCCTCATGTTTACCTGAATGGTAAACAATTGAATAGCTGACTATTTGGGGTCCCTTCTCAGGGAACATTAGGATCCCACTTTCCAATGCAGAATTAATTAACTGGGCTGCATTTCTGATGACATGTAAGAAGAGACTACAGCTTATGGAAACCATGAATGTATGAGTAAAATACTGTTGAGGCACTGACAGAAGTGTCCAGAAGGTGAAAGCTACTGTCTCTTTGCATGGGAATGTTGCACCTGACTATCAGTTATGCTTATACCACAGTAAAATGGCTTGCTCTTTAATCTCCCTGCCAGCCATCTGCACACCTGCCTTTGCAATAGCCTGTTGAGTGCCTATGCAGCAATGGTTAGCAGTAATCTACACCACCTAACAGCTTGCTTGGACATATGATATTTCTTATATCACACAAGTTATCTTTCAACCGTGCTTGCAGACATTTGTCTAGATGGGGAGCAGGCTATAGCCTCAGGATACTACAAAAGTCAACATAAACAGGCTCATTTTTTTTAACAAACTCACTTTAACCCAATGATAAGCAATAAGAACAGCTGCAGCTAGATCACATTTAATTGGGTACTCACTGTGTATCTGCTGCAGTCTCTTTTCCTTTCTGTATGGTATTGAGTAATATTGATGCAAACCATCTTTGTGGCCTGCTTGGCTTTTAGAAGAAACTCTTAGCTCTGCATATTTATTTTTACTCTCTTTGTTTTACATGATACCTATGGAAAAGGTGAGAAATTGTATTTTCCTTTTATGATTTTAAGATTATCTTAAAATAGATGAAGTAACTGTGTTTCTTACAATTCTAATTCTAGCAAGTCAAATTTACTAATTTTTAGAAAAACTTTGTAAAGAGTTTGCTCTCTGAGAACAGGAGAAATAATGTGAATATTTATAGCCTTTAGAATATTATCGAGACATCAGGACAGAATTCAAAATAGTCAGACCAGAAGATGACTCATTAATGACTGTAAATGAAGCAGCTCCGTAGCAATACAGTACTCCAACAGTACTCACTTAAAGCTCCTGATAAGGGATTTTCTATTCAGATGGTTGGTTTTTTCTCAGTCTACACTATGCTACACCAAAAAAATGTCTCTCCCTGTAAGATTTGCTTCTCCTGTACCATTAGCTCATTGCCCTTATGACACTGCTGAGCTTGTATTCATACATGAAAGGGAAAGCAATATATCCGCAGAATGCTGTGCCAGCCCACCTTATCTGACTGCTTGAATTCATTTTGCTTCCAGCCTCCATCTGTCATCCAGAATGGCCTGTCTGCAGGCAAATATCCAGGCTAAGCTTGGATGAAGGCCCAGGTATAGGGCAGTTGCACACCAAGTTTTCTCATGCACTGTTGCACCCAAAGCCACCAGCTAAGGGAAGTGGCAAACACCTTCCCTATGTCCAAAAAAGCCCCAAACCTGATAAAGGAGGCTCTCTTCATGTAATGAGAAGATACCCTGGCTCTGTGCAGCACACTACCCAAAATAAAAATGTGCCAGCTTCACCTGGCTTTGAAATCAGAGAATTACCTGTACAACATAAACAGACATGGAAAGGTTAGCCAGCAGGTGAAAAGGCCCTGTCTAGTGCCTGATTTTTTATGTATTTCCATTGACACAAAAGAACAGTTTAAAGCTTGGGCACACAGATCTATCAGTTGTGGCATTATGAATCACCAGCAATAATAACAGCAGCAGAAACTCACTGCTCATGCTCTTACTCCATGACAAATTTGAGGTAAAAAGTGAGTGCTTTAAATCCCTTTCATTAAAATTTAAATTCACTCATTTTCTCTTGACTTTCAAGTGTAATGAGAAGGGGCATAATCATTTAGTGGGATTCACCTGTTTTACTGTCATGTCATCACATGTCAAGGCTCTCTGCATCCTTTGAACCAACTACCCCGAAATCAGCTTAGTGATTTTAGAGGACTGATCCCTTGATTTCATTTTACATGCAAAGCAGTCTTCAGAAGGTTAAGCTTTAAAGAAGTCACACTACCACAGAGTCTTCTAAGTTCTTAAGAAACTGGGAAAACACAATATCTGCCTCACTACTGTACACCCTTTGAATCAGTAGTATTCGCACTGCAGTATTATTATGAGTATTATGTTTTCCATGCCTACTCTAGGTGCCAAGCTAAGGTCTTAATTTTCAATTCTGAGCTAGGTGCTTCATCATTCTGTCAGAGATTTTCTCAATTTGTTAAAAAACTCCTAAAGACAATTAGCGAGAACTCTCAAATATTTATTTTTCTCCCAGCAACAAATAGGTTTCATTCTGCCTCAACACAATGAGAAAGGTGATTTCTTGCAAAATATGACATTACCGGAAATCACTTCCAGACATTGGGCACTATTTAAAGTCTTTGTGAGGTTTCTATAAATACATAGAAAGTCTTATTCTCAAGTGTTTGGACTAAAGAAGTCAAAAAACTGTTGTACCCTGCATACTAGTGGTTCTTCAGAAACATAGCTTACTTTTTATGTAGCTATTTGACCTTTAAAATAGATATTAATCCTAGACAACTCAACAACTACTCTAGCCTTTCTAGTTGATGTTTCCCACACTTGGTAATGGTAAAAAATTCACACTAAAATTCTTGTTGTAACAATGTGGCAGAACACAAACATTACAAACATTTATCAATGTTGTGTCATGAAAAAACTCCACAAAAAATAAGTGGGGAAAAAAACCAGCTTGATCATTGATATTCCTTTCATTTTTGATGGGATTTTATTTTAATACGGTTTTGTTTATTGTAATCTGCATATCTTTTTATGTATTCATTTGCATTGCATTTTTTTTTCCTGTTTTCCTTTAGAACATGTGCCTGTCCCACTTTTTATCAAGATTAAATCTACTTCTTCTTCAGCTGTTCACATCTACTCAGTCCTGGAAGCACATATAAACAGCACAAGAACAAATGGCAAAGCACTGATGTGTCACCAAACTAAAACCTCAAAGTAGAAAGGCAAGTAGAATCCTTCAGATGCCAGCAGACATCCCTTGTCTTTGCCCTTTTTGTACTGTGCACCTAGTGACTTTCACATCTCTAACTGGAAGGACTTCTCTGTTCTACACCGACATTTCTGTATAAAACCAGAAAACTGAAGACAGGAATTCCAGCCATGAGTGATACCCTTGTGGCTGGGATAGAACATAGAAGTGTGAAATCCAGGTCAAAGCCTGCACTCTGTCTACTTACGGTGAGGGAATAGGACTTCAAATTACCATTTTCCAGAAAAAAAGGCCAAATTTTAATTGTTTTCATCATGTATCTTTTGGGGAATTTTAAACATGTTTTGGCACATCAACCTGAAAAACAGTCTCACACATTCCACATGGATGTTCTAATCAATAGTTATTAGCAAGTTTCCCTTCTGCCAGTGCCTCTAAGTTGTTTTGGTTTTTTTGGGGGGTGTGTGGGTGTGGGTGTGTGTGTGGAATTAAAAAGAGAAAGAAAGAAGCTAGCAGCAGGCAGTTATTGATTCAATGCTGAACTGACAATGCTCAGCCTCAGAAGACAAAATCCTGGCTCCAGTGACTTTGGTCAGGCAGCATCAGCCAAAATGTAAGAGGGGAAAAGACTGTTTGGCCTTCACAGACAACATTGTTTAGCTAGGCAAGCTGAGGGCCAGGCTCTGACCTGAACATTTTCTTTATAGAATAGACTGAAAACAGAGCTCTGACAGAGACATATGGCCCTGAAAATGGGTCCAGACAATTTGCCAGGCTATCTGCCATCTGGAACAGCTCCATTTCACAAATACTGGAAGGAGGATTCACAGGTTTCTTCTTGTCATTTGTGCAACTGTGGCATGGGGGCTGCGACACCGCTGCTTTGCCCCCTTCCTTGTTTCACCGTGTGCCCTAGGCTAGGGTGCAAGGAACTGCAAAGGTGGGCAGGATGTCTGGTTTTGAACCTGAATATATCTAAAAAGTCAAGCACCTGTTTAATTTTGGCTGCTGTTTTGCCTACTGAGATGAGACTTTAGAAAAAGTATGAGGGCACTTCACACCCTGTAAGGAAAGATCTCTTGCAGAGCCCACCCCAAATCCTCTGTGTGTTGTACAAGGGGAATGCATGGCCCAGTGCAGAATATAGCAGCCTTGCCTACTGACAGCAGAAGTGAGAGTTGAATGGCTGTGTCCAAACAGATTTTCACAGCTTCCTTTGGTGGAGGACTGGCTACCATCGAAACTTTTTAACATAAACAACAAGGTAGAGACCAAACAGCAAAGCTTCTCCTGTCTCAATGCAGAAAACACAGCGTAGCCTCTTCTCCTTCCCCACAGAAAAAAAGGCACCAGACTATCTTTTGGCACTGGTCATCAGTCACGTGGAGAAGATGCTTTCCACTAGCCAGGAGGATGAGATCTGCTGGCTTTGCTTCTCATCTGACACCTGCTAGACCCCTGCCTTGTTCTGCATGTGTGGGAATGCCTTTGGTAATGGACTACTGCAAGTTTCTATAAGGCATTTGAAACTAATTCAGCCCTTCTTAAGGACTAGATCGCTTGCAAGTCAAATTTCACAAATATTTCCAAATCCCCATTGCTTTGGTGATTTTAAATGTTCTTGGATTTTAAACAATAAACATGAGGTACCTCTGTTCCTGTCAGTAGTTTAAAAATGGCCTGTCTCCAAGGTTTATTGGCTAAAAACATTCAAGAAAAATAATGTCAGTATTTGTTTCCATAAATTGTCTTCCTCCATAACTCAGAGCTTTTATCTTTATGATACAATTAACAATGTCAACGCTTGTGTTCTAGTGAACAGCCCTCCCCATCCCTCCCAGCTTCACTTGTGAGACATGTCTCTGTACTTACTTTTGTTTTTTAGGAATCTTGATATTTTCCGGTCTGGTTTTTTTTGTTATTTCCTTTCCATTCTTCAACCATTTGAATCTGAGTGCAGGGTACTCTGAAGTGGTTTCACACTTTAGCACTAGCTTCTGACCCACAGCAGCCTCTTGATTTTTCATTTCCTTCAATTTGGGAGGCACTGCTAAAGAAATAAAAGAATACATTGGTGATTAGGCCATCCTCAAAAGGGAAAACAGTGCTAACTCCAACTGAGCTAGGCAAGCCACAGAGAGGAAAACCCCAGCCAGACAAGCTACGCTTCTACACCAAAACCTGAAAAATAATGAACATTTGTCTGTTACATCATCCTTAAAGCATAAGGACATGTTTAATGACAGCCTATTTTAGCCCTTTGAAGCCCTCCTACATTGGTCTTACAACCCATAAGCCATATGCAGCCTTAGGAACTAAAGTGCTGCTTCTGAATACAGTACAAAGCACTAACAACACTTAATTGATCATGTGCACCTAGACACAAGACAGCAGGCTGTGGCAGGCAGCCTTGGTAGGTAATACAGAAAGGGAAAGGGAGGGTTTCTTGCTGCTTTATTTATTTCAACTGCTATGAGTCAGGGGCTATCCAAAGGCTCCAGGTGCAACTGATGTGACAGGGAGCTAAAAGCATACATATAAGCTCGATAGCTTCCCTAATATGAAGGAAAAGCTTTTGCTCCAGCTAAACATTATAACCCATATTATACACCTACCTCAAACCTCAGCTTGGCCATATCCTTTCCCTGAGGCAAGAAACAATGGGCTTGGAAGCCCATCAAGAGAATCAATATCAATTAAGGGTATTTGAGACCCAGAAGGGGACACTGCATTGAAAAGGCTTAGCCAACAGTTCCCACACACTGAAGGGCTCCAGCTGATGCATCTCAGTTTCTACCGTGTTGTAGCAATAGTCTTTCTTATGTGGGTAATTCTCAAATCATTTAGGGCTTTCTAAGATAAAGACCTCTAATATTCCAAAACCGGTACTGATCTTTGAGTACAGGCTTCACAAGAAGATACAGTCCCTCTGTGAGACACTTTCCTTCTTTTGACCCTGTAGGTTAGCTGTAAACCAGACTCTATTGTGCTCCAGTAGCGAGTTAAAACACCTAGTTTAAACTTTTTTTCTCTGGGGCTTAAGATAACACTTTTACCACCTAACTGGGAAGGGCTAACACAGGGAGCTACAGTTGGTCAGCTGATGGGTGATAGCTTCTGAGTCCATCAGAAGTCCATTTGGCTAAGATGCCTCGCATTGTTGGTATGTACCTCCAGGGAGATGGTATTCCCATGCAGCACCTCTAGCTGCAGTATGTCTTATTTCTTGAACAGCTGTAATACTGTCCAAGAAAACAAATGGCTATCATGGTCAAATGCTTCTCCGTAACAGGCAGATTAGGAGTGTTCACTGGGACACCAACAAGTGTCCAACAGGGTACGTGTTCTGTACAAGAAGATGTTTTAACAAACTGGAACACATGTGATTATGTTTTGATATCTGTTGCTTGTGTATTTTTGGAGACTTGATGATGTCAAATGCACTTAATTATTATTCCAATCTAACAAAACCCAAGCAGGACCATCATGGCTGTAATTATGAGAGACATGTATAAAGAACTAGAACCCAATAAGCAGTTGCTTGTTGCAGACAGCAGCCTGGCTTGTCTCACATGTGAGGCAACCTTCCTGATCCCAGGAAAGCACAGGGAAACCAGGGAAAGACTGGGGCAGAGCAGCATAAAGAACAGTGTTTGGGAAGATGTGATCTGCAGTGAATGAGCAAAGGAAGTGGTGCCTGCTGGGCCACCAACAGAGGACAGGATAGGGACAGACCAGACTTCCATGATTAAAAAACTTGTGATTAAGAGGAAGGTGACAACCTTTTCCATACATCTCTGCTGGTATGGAAAACAAGTCCCTGGAGGAAAGTCTCATGCTAGACATCAGCAAAATGTCTGAGAGGGAGACCTTTTCTGGGGAGGACATCCATGGAGGTTTTACACATAGGGTAGGTACATGTGTCAGGATGGCACTGGGATTAAGAAATATCCCCTAAAATGTCTTCTTATATGTTGGTTTCCATTTTACACCCATCCTCCCAGGATGATTTTGGAAATTCCAGCGTGTTCCCAAAGTGCTACCAAAACAATTTTTGCTTTCATAAAAACAGATACCTACATACCATTCTGAAAACACTATGTTTAAATATATATTCTTTTATGTGTGTATGTGTGTCTATACAGATAGTTACATAAGCACACATGTGTAAATATTCAGGCATTTACCTGAGAGACAGAATTTGTTAAAAATACTACTCTTTAAATTTCCAGCAAAAATAATTAGCATTAATTAACAGCCTTACTACTGAGGTTTTTGCTTACAGTTTCACTCTGCCATTAGAGAGTTAAGATTGTAGTCATTTGTCACTGTGCAAGAAAAGAAGCTACAGAGGTGTGAATTAAAAAGGCAATATTCTTTATTTTACCATATTTCACTTATGGTCTATACCTAGTCCATATCTTGCATAAATTAATAGAATAACTGCAATTGCAATGATCTAAATTTTTATGCTTAAGACTTCAACTTGTGACAGGTTTTCTTATCAATGTAGCAGTGTAAAAGTGGGAATAAAATGGAGATGCCATTTTGTTCCTGAATTTTATTTTAATTCAGTATTATCTGCTCAAAATGACTTGCAGATTTTTTCCTCCATCATAACTGTCAATGGCAAAAAAAAAAAAAAGTGTTAAATTAATATGCTCAACTCTTGCCATAATTCAGGAGTTACCAGGAAACATAAAAGACAATTTAATCAATGGCTGTGACCCTCACTAATTCACAGTAACTTGCTGTTCAAGCATGCAGGCTCTCCAGGGAAAGCAGTAAAAGCTGTTCACAGACGTAACAGAAAAGAGGTTGTTTTGGGGTTTTTTGGTGGTTTTTGTTTTTTTTTTTTGTCTTTTCATTTACACTATGTTTGCTTCCTTTCAGCTGCAGTTTTGCAAAAGTTAATCAGACCTGCCAAAAGTACAAGAAAGCTTGTGCTGATAAAACTACAGCATTGTGTGCTTGGATCAAGCTCAGCTACAGCTTCTAGCGTTGCAAAAGGTAGTTCACTTTCATCACAGTCTGTGCCAATTTCTCCAGTGCTGGTGAGGCAGGACCTTGTCTGAGGGGTAAAAATGCTTTTTAAAGGAAGCAAAACCACTCATAATGATAACTAGACATTTCTCCCTCTGACACCTCCCTCCCCTTGCCCTCTCTACCCCTTCTCCCTTTTATCCCCATGGCATCTGCTGCCAGCTTGGCTCCTTTCCACTACTCCTTGCTGTGCCTGTCATGCAGCACCGCTGCCACCACCAGCGAGGCTTCTGCCCACTGGGTAAGGTTTATTGCTGAGGGCAGGAACAAGGCAGAAAAGGCATGCAAAAAAATTGCTGCATCTCCTATGCATGGATGGAGGTGCCACTTAGGACAAGATGACTCAGACACAATGTATTGTGAAGATGAAAGTGAGCCTTACAGCATGTCCTACAGGTCACATTTGGGGCTGTGCTATTGTGTACAGCTCCAGTACATGAGTAGCAGAGCCCTTACATACGCCATCCATCACAGAAAAGAAGGGCCAGGTAGCAAAGAAGACAGAGAAATCCCAAAGAGAAATAGCAGAAACTAAGCATGGAACTACCCCACAAGCACTGCTGGTTGAATGAAATGTGCAGTGGGATCCATTTTATCTGTATTCCTTGTGACCTGGGAGGATCTCACATTTTAAAAATCAATTGGACACACAGAAAGGCAACCCTGTTTAAGTCCAGGCTTTTCACACTCCCCGGTCAGGACCTCTGTCTGTGACCCACAGACCCCCCATGGCTTGACAAACTTTCTAAAAAAGCAACAGGGGCAACAACAGTGAGACAGGGCTGTCACGCTGTGATGAGCCCTCACAAAGCAGTGGAGCGCTTCTGTCAGCAAAAGTCCTGTGCTGTTGTACGGGTTTAACAGGCGAAAAAGCATGCAGGGTGTTAGAGCTCTTCTTATTAAGATGGCTTGAGTATCTGTCATTTTGTGAGCAATTTTTTCAGAAATGTATGTCTGCTGGCCTGCATAATATCGTTGCAGATAAGGAACACACATTTCCATATTCTTTCTGCAAAAGACTCATTGATAATGTATGACTGGAAATAACTTCCCTTTGGACTTTGGTGAGTTTGGCAAAGCACAGCAATCTCCTCACCCTGTGTTTGATTGTATAGTTAATCTGCATGGAAGCTCAACACATTGAACAAATTAAACAGGAAATCTGCAAAATATTATCACACAACTACACGCTTTCAGTTGAAATTCCATGAGTTCTGGTTTTTTTCCCTTTCTTTTCTTTTCCTAGGAAGGCACAAAGCCTTTTGAGAGTCTGAGTACAGGAATGTATTAGGCATGCTTTCCAGTAGGCACATGTGCACAGTTCGCTGTGCAAAATTGTGACCAGCAGCTTGGTGAGTGGTAACAGAAGCCACAGGAAAAATGTCTATTGCCTTGGCCTCTGACTTGCTATTTTGTAGCATAATGCTCACTGCAGAGTAGTAATGCAAGACAAATTACATTGTTTCCAAAAGCCTTCTCACCTTGCTTATGAGATTGTAATCAAGCTCAGGTTTATCATTAGCAGGCCACATTTTCTAAAGCATTTAGTATAAACCATATAAGCTACGCTTTAAAACATACACTGCTCCTGCTTAGACAACTACAAATAACAAATACCAGAATTTCTGTTTTTTTTTTTTGTTTGTTTGTTTGTTTTGTTTTGTTTTTGTTTTTTCCTATTATTCTCTATTCATTTCTATTATTCTCTCAGGCAACATTTGGATTCTGAACACTTTTCAAATTCTGGCTATCTCCTTCCAGCATACTGAGTCTCTGTGCAGCCTGCCTACACAATAAAACGCTGCACGTAGTTACAGGAGACAGTCCCACAGAACCAGCTCTCCAAAATACCAGCATAAATGAACATGAGCTGAGAGACTGGAAAAACAAACAAATCATTTAACTACTTAGATTTGTCAGTTTTGAACTCTTTTGTAAATACTGCCAGCAACATTTCAGCTTCTGGGTCTTGGTAGGATTTGAATACTTACCTCTGTTTAGAAGAGCAAAAGTAAGAAAGCAAATCTGACATTTTCTTGAGCATTACATGCAAAATCAAAATCCACAGAATCTCATTCTTCCCAGTGATGTTAAAATGATTTTTTTTTTTTTGCAGAAATTTTCGGTGTTATAAAGACCAAAACAAAGGGGAATGCCACAGGAATGGATAGCAACATGGTAAGAAGCCACAAAACAGAGCAATAGGGAGAGGTACAGCACTACAGCCACATTCTTTGAAGACTGAACCAGCAAGGAAACAGCAAATGCCACTCTAAATCAGAGTAACTACTTCCAAAAGCTAATCACAAAGTCAAGTGCAACTCTGGTTAATCTGACCAGCAACTGCTCATTTCATGCTGTGGAGCATTTTGAGTCTAAACTCAGTCAGCCTGACAGGTTTTGTGTGACAGTGATGAAGTCTCACTTGGTCCTTTGAAAGTAATGGTGCTCCCAACAAACTCATAGATGTCCACTTAAGTATATGTTTATTTGGGATGAGATGCCTTCAAGTACATGGTATATCATGCCAGTGTTCATAGATATCTAGCCCCAGCCATTAAGCTGCTCTCCGAGCTTGCACTGATCTTCTTTTCATTCTCCCTGTCAGAAGCCCAGTAAACCCTTCCAATGAGAGTAGCATGGGCCAATGCATAACATAACTTTGGGAAAGCAGGATTTTCAACAGGACACTGAAAATGGAAATATGAAAGAAGTACTGTGCAAATGGAGATGGTCTCACTACCTCCCTGTCCCGACTCTACAAGTAAAAAGCATCTCGAGTGGAGCCAGAAAAAGGATGATAGTGACAAACTGGCACGTCTAGAAGTATCATGTCCATGAGGGAAAGCCTGAAAGAGTCCATTTATGCACTGTAACAAGATAATGCCAGAATGTTCAACCTCTTGCAGTCACTCAAGATATCAATTTCTGAGCTTAGAGCTCCTCAGAGACAGGGAACTGTATTCAAAGATAGCAAAATGTAGGTTTCCCAACAGAAACTGGGTGTGAGCAAACATCTAACCTAAAGATTACAATTTAAAGGTCAACACTTAATTTATTTACTGATGATTGTGTCTGCAGGAACACACTGCCTGATTGCATTAAATACTCTCTCCTTTGGTTCACAATGTTTCATCTGACTCCAACTGACTGCATTCCTGATGAAATTCAATGATCCTGTTCAACACCACCAATACAAAAGCCTGATTATACAGCTTGAAATTGTGAGGACAGTGTAAAATAAATATAGTTGGTATCCAATAAGCAACTCAGGGACAACTGTTCATAAAGTCAATATTAAAATCTGCAGGTCCATATTTTACATGCTTAAGTGCATAAAGGTAAACCTCAGACTCTTTATTTCCAGCACTAGAATTAAAGCTATCCAATGGACACAAATGCTCCGCAGGGATAAATCCTGTGGACTTCAAGGGGACTTGAAAGTACTCAATGATTTTTTTTTTACATCAAGCCACTTGATTTAGAAGATGAATTTCAGGACTGTACATTAAAAAAGTTTATCTCAAGTTGTGTGTCTTGAAGTCAGATGATAGGATGAAATGTGCCTTGCTGCGTCATACATCTCTTTCTTGTCTTTGCTCTCCAGAGTATGTATTTTCATCACTAATATGTATCTTTGCTTGAAAAATGGAATGTGGTAACTCATTTAACAGAGACAAGGGCAGCTGAGAACCACCTACAAGTCTGTGACTGCACTGTTAACTTGGCTGGATCTCAGACTATGCCCTGCAGCCAGCCTTGGAAGGTTCACCAGAGCCCCAGGATGGGAGGCATGCAATATTCAGTTGTGGCACACATGTAGACATGTTGGTGTGCCTTATGATCATAGAATCATGGAATGTTTTGCATTGGAAAGGACCTTCAAAGGTCATCTAGTCCAATGCCCCTGCAGTAAGCAAGGACATGTTCAACTAGATCAGGTTGCTCTGACATCCATCTAACCTGACCTGGAATGTTTCCAGGGATGGGGCATCAACCACCTCTCTGGGCAACCCAGGCCACTGTTTCACCACCCATATTGTAGAAAACTTCTTCTTTGTATTCAGTCTAAATCTACCATCTTCGGTTTAAAACCATTATCCCTTGCTCGTTTGCAACGGGCCTTGATAGAAAGACTGTCCCTACCTTTCTTGTAGGCCTCCTTTCAGTACTGAAAGGCCTCAGTAAGGTCTCCCTGGAGACTTCTCCAGTCTGAACAACCCCAATTCTCTCAGCCTTTCCTCACAGGAGAGGTGTTCCAGCACTCTAATCATTCTTGCAGCCTTCCTCTGGACCACCTCCAACAGGTCCATGTCTTTCTTGTGCTGAGACTCCAGAGCTGGACACAGTACTCCAGGTGCGTCTTACCAGAGTGGAGCAGAGCAGCAGAATCACTTCCCTCATTTTGAGAAGAATAAAAACAAATAGAGAAAAAAAAAGGCAAAGAAGGAAAGATGCTCCTTTTTTATAATTTCAGAGGTTATTCCTCTGGATTACTGATAAAAATCCAGTTCTTGGGTAACTCACTTTTTTCTCTTTTTGGTAGAATTAACTTATTTTTTTAATAGCATTCCTAAAGTCTTTCAACCTAAGGGCTCAAAACTGCTGCAGGCATCCTCTCCTCTCCCTCTCAGATTTCATGTTCTCTGGCACACTTGGGTATTTACCATCATCAGAAAATGCAGAGACTTATGTGTGACAAATCCTGTAAGCTTTTCAAATACTATGCACTATCTTATATATTATAAAACTTGTTTCCATCTCCTCTGGTCTCAGTTGCTTCTGCACCCTCTCAGCATTTCTCCATCATGATCTTTCCCTTTACACTGTTCCAGAAAAACTGGAATGCTCACATACAAAGAACATGAGTAATTGCTTTCCCTGGATCCCAGTCATAGAAATCCTCATTTAGTTCTGGCTTACATTATTTTCTTAGCTTTGCATCATTTTCTGATTCTGTAATAGTTCCTCTTCACAGACAAAAAATCTACCATGTATCAGCAAGTAAGTTTCCCAGTACAGATCTATCCATGGCAGGTCTTCATACTCAAAATCTTCCTCATCCTTTTGAGGCTGTGGAAGCCTTAAGACAAAGAATAAACAACACACATTCAGTGACTCTGCCAGCACACTTCTAGGTGCCTGGTTAGAGGCCTTCCTAATTAGGCATACCAAATTTTCCCTACTCCCAGTGAAGAGATCAGTCATATATGTATAGAAACAACAGTCTGCCACTTTAATGCATGATGCAGAATTTAAATAACACCTGGCAACTTTATAGTCACAGAATTCACCTATATTTCCCCAATATTAAAACAATTTTTCATGCTGAACAAGAGAATCAGAAGGACCTGCTACCCAGGATGGATGACGTGTTAACAAATAATACAACACAGGGAATACAGAGTGCCATGACAGGTGAAATCCATTTCAAATGGTGGTCAGAAAGCAATTCCCAGACCATGAAATGCAGGGTACCTCTAAATGCCACCACCATTAACCACCTCATCCTGCATGGATTCACAGAGCTAGCATCACTGCCACCACCACCAAGGACACCTGAGTAATCTGAGTTTGGGGACGTAACAACTGGAAAGAAGAATTAGTGAGTACACAGAAAGACCTATAATGAGATTTACCAAAACAACTGCCTCCCCAAAAGTCCTGAACAGTCTCCCACTGACAAAGTCCACACAGAGGCTACCACTTTTCACAAAGTAGACGAGAAAATTTCTGGGCATCCCAAGTGACAGTTGGCAGTTTAAGGGCTTTATTTGTCACCTAATGCTTCTCTCCACAAATAACAATTCACCCATGTTGAAATTTTGGGATGGGAAAGAGGATAACCTGAACTGAAACCTGTCTGATGGCTTGTTTAACATGCACAGAAAAAAATCCAAACCAAACCAAACCATAAAAATGAATTTGGAGAAAACATAATTCATTGCAGCATCAAAAGGAAGAAGTTGCTGTTGCATTACAAGCTGCATAAAGTATTTACAGCAGTATGAAGAACTTTGCAACTTTCAGTGCATTGATTTGCTAATGCACAAGTCAAACTTAACACTACAGGTATTGGCTCCTCATCTGCCACTTCCCCTCCTCTCCTTTAAATCTGTTGTGATCAGCTCTGCTAGCAATACTGTCTTTCTGGGATTTATGTGGATGTTCAGCACAGGCTGTGGAAGGATGTAGGCCTACAAAAACATCTGTGTCCTCAAAGACTGCATTGAGGAAACCTATGGAAGGCAAGGGCAGCCCTTTCATTGCAATGCCCAAGTAGCATCTTACCCCCCGCCCCCAATTTAACCAGAGTTGTCTCTAAAGTTTTTCTTACTTATTTTCTTCTGATGCTGATACAGATAGAGCATTGCCTGTGCCAGCCCTATCTCAGCTGCATAACACATGAAAAAGCAAGTACCCTGCCCCATCTGCCAAAATCTTCACCCAGTAGAATCAGTTGGAGTTATTGCTGGTGGAGCATGCTGTGCTTCCACTCCTAACTCAATTCAGAAAACAACTGCTTTCACACCTACATGCTAAGGGGAAAATTGATGTGATCTGACAGTGCCAGAAGGGTGCCACTCCTATACCAGGAGGATGTTCCTTTCCCCAGAGACACAGCAGAACTAGTTCTGTCCCCTTCAGTTATCTGAGGTGGCCATCACTCAAAAACGTCTGTTATCAAAGTCTTACTTTTTTTACCAGAAGGTGTACAAAACATTTAGCCAATGTGACCAAAAGCCACGTGACTCATTTCAGGAACTGAGGATCTAGATACAGCTGGGTATTGCACACAAATCATCAGTTCAAACCCATCTCAGCTTGAATCTAAACATGGCTCTTAACATCATGGGCTTGCACAGTATTCAAGGAAGATCTCATCATATACTGTTCAGTATAATTTGCTTCCAACATATAGTGAAATCCACATTTATACTCTGCAGCTATGGCAAAAGAGAAGAGGAAACTTCGGTGAAAAGAAAATACTTATGTCACACTTACTTGAAAATGTGCCCAGGCTATCTTCAGATGAAAGAAAAACTAAACAAAATCCTTAAGCATAAGTATTGCTAAATACCTGCAATTACTAACAGCTCACAAAAAGATCTAATTATAAGCATCTCCCCTGGTTAAATTAATATACAGGATTAGACATCATTTTAAAGGTCGACCTCAAAAAAATCTACAACGACATGATCAGTAAAGCGTACAGAAACATGTCACAGTCCAGCAATCACTGGAGGAGGGACAGAAACACTTCGTGCAACTTTGAAATGGTTCCTGGACTGTAAGCAAGAGTTCAAAAACTATGTAGGAACAATTACAAGACTTTAAAAAAAATGTATTTCAGGTGAACTGTAAGTGGTGGAATTGTATACCAGGAAACCTGTGAGAACTGTGAAAGAAATCTTCAGGCCATCAAGTCCAGCCTGGAGCTCCTCGTCTGTAATAGTCAAGCCCACCCTCACAGATGTTTATGTAACCTTTTGTCAAAATCCCTCAATAGCTTTAAAATCTATGACTATGTGAAAAAAACTATAGCATGCAATAAACAGTAAATATTTAACATCATATGTATCTAACTGTTGTGATTGTGGCCGCAAGTATATACTAGAGGCGAAGAATTAGGACTTTTTTTATAGGAAGGTGATATTCTTTATGTAGAAGCCACAGGCAGACCTTCTAGAGTCACTCATATAAAGTGCAGCAAGTAATGTGCTTAGTTTACAAAATCTTCTGCCTCAATCTAGGCTCTCCATTAACAGAAAACAGACTACATTTTCAAATTTAGCTAAAAAAGGAATTTGAGAATAAACTCAATATAAATTCTTAATGGGTTGTCAGTAAAAAGAATAAAGACATAGTAAACCAAGTAAAGCTCCCTTCCCCCACTTCTTTCAAACGGTTTTCATGTGTCACAGTTTTGGATAAAATCACAGCCTGAAAATTGATTATATTAAGTGTGCAAGTATCCAGGGCTTTATTTGCTATATTGTAAGAATTGAAGGCCCAGCACAGTACTAAGGTAAAACCCAGGCCCTGTGAAAATAAAATGCTTTGTCATTGATTTGATACAGCCAGACTTTCACCCCAGAAGATGGAGAAACGTGCTACAGTCTTTCTAAGGGGGAAAAATAAAGTGCAGACATTATCTATACATAAATTTGCAGATTTCTAATCAATTTTATTTAAACCAATGCAAAGGCTTAGTGTGAACACACTTAAACTGATTTAAAGCTGATTTATGATTAAACTCACATTAAAATCAATTCCTTAACAAATTAAATTGAATCAATAAACTTCGGGATTAAATTAGTCCTAACAGGTCTTTCTAGAGGCAGTGCTCCCTGCTTTGATTGAATTGATTTAAGAAATGTGACTTTAATGACAGTGACTTTGTGTGTGAACACTCATACATGCTAATATGCATTCATCATTCAGGGTAGAAAGACATCAATGTGATTGTAAACCTTTGCACAAAAGCGCTAATCAGACAAATGTCCTATCCCTTTCCTAGTCTCCTTTTTGTTTCATTCTCGAGGATAATAGCATTGTGAACAGTTTCATTTTGCTGCTACTAAGCTGGAGATTTTTGCATATCCATTTTGCATATCCAATCCACATGAGTTCTAGTAACAGTTTCAGTTTGTTGTTATTTCTGCAGCAGGAAGCTCTCACTTTGCTTTTAATTCCCAGCCAGGACACTGACTTGATGAGTGACCTGGACTGTATACACATAGCATCCAGCATAAAATGTGGGGTTTTTTACTGCTGAAAAATTATAAGCACTAATAGAATTACTACAAGCATAGCTGCAGCAAAGTTGTTTCCACCTGAAGAGTTCCATTAAACCTCAAACCAGCACTGTTCAGGTTTGGACAGCTGAGCTGCAAGAAAGGTAGATATCTACACACTCACTGCTTTTTTTTTGTGAACAGAGTTAAAATCT
>WTSP01022599.1:0-14660 GCA_025331215.1 Actenoides lindsayi
GGCGAGCGGCCGAGCCGAAGAGGCGGAAGAGGCGGCGGCGGCTGAGGAGGAGGGGGAAGCGGCGGCGCCGGCGGCGCGGCTGGCGGCGGCGCTGCGGCAGCGGCTGCGGGGCTGGGAGGCGGCGCTGGCGGCGGCGCAGCGGCTGCTGGTGTGGGAGAGGCCGCTGCACAGCCTGGTCACCGCCGCCGCGCTCGGCGGGGCTCTCTGGTGAGCTGGGGCGGGGGTAGGCCTCGGGGGGCCGGGCCGGGCGCGGGGGCCGCCCCGCCGAGGCCGCGCAGGCCGGGCCGGCGGTCCTCGGGGTCTGCCCTGCCCTGCCGGCCTTCGGCGGTGGCCGCTTCGGAGCGTTCGGGGTCGATGGCGGTCGGAGCGCCTGCGGTCTGCGTCTGTGCAGCGAAGCCGAGGGCGGCTGCGCCCCGTGCCGCCGTGGGATGCGCTTAGCCGGGAGCAGCCGCGCTGTTTTCCCCTGACCAGCATCAACAGGCCCCTCCCCGAGGGGAGAAAGTGCCAGCAGCTCGGGCAGGATTTGCCCCGCGATAATAAAACGCAGCTGGGCCCAACTGGAGGCTCGCCCGGGCACGTTTCTCGATAATATTTGCATCCGTGCTTTATCGGTTCGCTTCACCCCGTAATCACCGCCGGTAAGAGCCGGGGCCTCCTGCAGCAGCACGCTGCTGGGTGGCATTTTCTTTAAGCCCGTTTGCTGGTTAATCTTTTCCGGGAGGGTGCCGATTTTTCATGTGAGGGCCGAGGCTGCTCGATTTGGGTGCGAGCGTGTTTCCCTTCTCCAGCAGCAGCAGGAAAAGCCAGGAGCTGGAGTGGCAGAGCCCAGCTGTGGATTGGAATGAAAAACATCCTGTTTGTTTGTTTGTATAAACAGTGAGACAGTTTCACTAGTGAAAACCATCTCAGCCAGCAACTTTCCCAGCAGAAAAGGTCAGATCTAGTCAGGGAGAGAGTTAAACATCAGTTGCAGATGAAATAGGAAGGGACAGGCTCTGAAATCAGAGAAGGGAAAAGTATGTGACTAAACAGCCTCTGAAGTCACTATGAAGAGGCTGCTTACGTTCTGCTCCCTCGTCCATGTGATTATCGGAGGTGTACAGGGTAGCTGGGTAGTTAAATGGTTTTGGACTCCACCAGCTGGAAAGGTCAGAAAGCAGAGCTTTGAAGTCAGTGGTAGGGGGAGAGGCCATGCTGTGAGATGGCAGAGCTGATAAACAATGATGTCTAAGGGACTGCTTAAAAAGGTCAAGAAGAACAAAGGGTATCCAGAATATGGGACAGCAGAGAGATTTAAATATGGAGGAGGAGGAGTTTTTTACTGTCCCATGGGGGATTCAGCCTGCATCATTCAGCTACAATTCATAAATGAGGCAGGAGGAAGTACTTCAGAGCTGCTGTGTTAAGCTACAAAATTGTTGTCCCATGAGAAGGCTTGAAAACATTGTTGTTTAGGTCATTATAGGTCCTGCAAGCCCATGTACAGCTTTTGTTCTGAGCTGCCCAGCGAGGCAGATCTCACTTCCAAGTCCTCCACTTGTGCCTGTGGCTTAGTGGGAAGCACAGCCCTTCCCTGCGCGGCACAGCGAGATGCTCTCTGACTCCGATCATTGGTGCATTTGAGAGGAGTTATTGAGAAATACTTGCTGAAGAGAAGAGAGGTAAAATAGCAGAGCAGCCCTTCCTTTTTGGAAAAGAGTATTCATTAAAGGGCTAAGGGTGGATGCATTTCCCCAGCATTTTTTTCTGGAGTGGCTGCAAAATAGCTCCCCTGAGCTAGAGGGAAGTGCTGATGCTCGTGCTTGGAGGAAAGGAGGAATGCAGACAGCCACTGCTGGTACAAGTGCCACCCTGGGACCTTTGGTGTTGAATCTGTACAGAGTGGGGAGATAAACTCCTTGATGTGTGCCTATGTGTGACTAGTGTTGCGTGAGCTGGCATCTGGCTCAAGCCAACATGTTGATGAGGGACGCAGAGGGTTTTACGATAGAGTCGAGTGAGCAACTAAACCATTTAAGTGCTAGGCTCTGATTAAACAGGGAGAGGATTGTGATGAAAGAATGAGCATCTAGAAGCGGCTGCAGGCTGTGTTTCGGTGCTACCTGCAGGTCACGCTGGACTATGTGATGATAAATAGGGTAAGTTTTCAGCGAACAGGCTGATTCTCAACCAGTCTTCTGCTACAGCAGTCTGTATTTGTGTTATCTAGACCTTCCACCCCGCAGATTCGGAAGGGAGCATTAGCCTTATGTTACAGCTGAAGGAGGAGCTCAGGAGCAGGGGAGGAGAGCAGTGGGAGATGGCAGGTAGTCAGCTGTCTGGTGGTGGGCAAAGGCGCTGTTTGAGAATGTGCTGTGGCAGGGGTGGGTGCCCATGGAGTACAAGGCTTGCTGTACTGGCCGGTAGCAGTCAGATGTTTCTGCTCTGCCGTACGCTGAGCTGTGTCTGTTTGCTCATCAGGAGCGGTAACGTGCTGCCTTTTTCCTGCCTGACCAGTTCTCATTTAATTTCTAGGTTGTTTTCCTCCACGTCTCTGAGACCCCTCTTTCTCCTCAGCATGTCCCTTCTTGGCATCCTCCTGCTGGAGAGGTGGAAGCCCAGGTTCCTGTTTGATTTCTCAGGTACGTAATGAGGAGCACTGTAGGTAGTGACACAGTTTTAGTGTTACCAGCTGCTGGGCTACGGCCACAGCTAGTCCTTTCCTGTCTGTCTCATAATCGTGTAAGCCCAGTTCCTGCTGTAACTGCAGGCTTTACTACTGGTGCTTCCTTTAGCTTATTTGTGTCCGACTATTAGGATATAGCCTGATACTTCAGGCACGGGGAGAATTGCTCATTTGGAGAGTGACTAAAGGGGCCCAGCTAGCTTGTTAGGGAGGCTGATGACAGGGATGATGCAGTGTTTCAGCTGTGTCCTTTATCTCCTGTAAATGTCATGGCAAAAAGATCGTTCCAGATCTGAGCATACATGGCCAGCTGAGCTGGGGGCAGGAAACAGGGGGGTTGAAGTGTATTGGTTTTAGTTCAGTGCAGCATGGGCCTATGCCCTGAAAGAGGTGGAGCAGATGAGAGCCACTTTTCCTTGTGGCAGGTAGCAAAGTGGATGATGAGGTCTGACAGCAGAGACAGTTAGTGTATTGTACAGCTTCTGGTCACCAGCTAATTGGTGACTTTGATCCCTTGGCTTATCTCTCCCGTTTGTTGGAGAGTCTTTGCCAACATTAGACACAAAAGCAACAAGAGGAATGGCCTCCTAACGACGATAGGTGCGGGTTGGCTGCTGTCTGCTTTGAGTGCCTCCTTCATAGGAATTTATTAAAGGACTGGCCCCAGACCTGCCTGCTGCATCTACTGCTTCTGTTCAAAGGCAGCCCGAGGCCCTCCATCCCTGCCCCCCCTACTCTAGGGAGGATTTCTGAATGAAAGCCCCTCTATATGCATGTTTGTAAGGTGCCCTTTATTTGACCTAAAAGGGTACTGACTTAAAGGGTGCTTTCACAGAAGTCCTGATTAGATTAGATATGTTTCAGCTGTAGTCTTGAAACTGTTTGCTTTGTGTGGTTCAGGTAACTAGGCAGCCACACTGGACCGGCCAATTTAATTTCCTGTTTATTCATGTTGGATTTTTAGGGGAATAGTTTAAAGCCAACCCAAAACATCTCACTTGAATCATATCCAGAAATGCAAAAACCTGGTGTCCGATACAGAATGGTGTCATTGAGGCAGGTGGAGGTAGAATCACTCCAGCAAGTACCAGGCCTGTAAAAGCTGTGTTATCATGGAAGAAATAGGAGATCCATATTGAAATCAGTTCCTACAATGCAGATCAATAAGGAATTAAAAAAAAAATAATACAACAAACTAACCAACCAAAAGCAACTGAAAAAGAAAACAACACACCAGGGGTTAGGCTAATCCTGTGTTAGCAGTTCTGCAAGAAGTGAGTGCACATCCTACTGAGTGCTGTTCTTCCTCGTATTTCATTCCTTGCTGCTTTTCTGCTGCTGACAGCACGGAACAGGGACGCCTTTCTGATGTGCCTGTTTAGGTCACAGCCCTGATTTTGACGTGGTCCACTGGACCGTGTTTCCTCTCTGCAAGGAAGGAGCAGTGCTCTATGCTCCTGAGGGGCCTCCTGTTGACTTGGCACTGCTGAATACTTAAGGGTTCTTGTGTGACTCTCGCTTCCCACTGAAGCAGAGCTGCAGCTTTGTGGCTTTCCTCCTCAGTGCTTCCTGTGAGCCTTTCCAGGAGCTTTTGGAAGTAGGTCAGTACCACACCTTCAAGAGTCGGCACGTATATACACAAACCTCAGCCTGTGGCAGTTCTCCGTGTCTCGGGTGACTGCTTATAACATCACTTCTGAAGGAATGCTAAAACCTCAGTGTGTGTTTTGCAGTTACTCATACACTGTGATCAGGGATGCACTAACAGCAGTGAGATGCACGACCTTTTTAGGTCCTGTTGCAAGGGACTGCATATTTTCATCTCCCATGAAGGGGATTTTCTCTATTTGTAATAACCTCTACGTGGGGTTCCACTTAAATGTTGTTTAAGGAGTTAGGAAGCACTTCCACTTTCTCCCGTGGTGGATATCAAACAGGGATGGTTTTTGTACTATTGTTTGGCAGCCGTGTTCTGGTCAGCATAGGAGAGTGTGGCATGAAAGAACTTCAGCAGAACCTTCATTGCAGTTGAGTGCTGGTGCTCCTTACAAGGGGCACCTGCTTTCCAGCTCGAGTTCACACACAGATGAAGAATGCCTCTTGAGGAAGCGTTGAAAACCTGTAAGAGCCAAGGAATCCATCAGTGATCATTTGTCAGTACCAACATGTAACCTAAACTCTTGCATGTCTCCCAGAAGAGTCTGGTGTATGTCAAGTGGTTTTTATTAATCCACAAAGCGGTGTGAAATGTCAACAGCAAGATTGCAGCCAGTTATTGATGATCTGAGGCCAGCTGTGGGTGTCCTGCTTGCTGGCTTTGTTGTACCAATACTAGACAGTATTGCAGCACAGGTTGGAGCTAAGCCTTACCTAAGTGAACGTGTCCTGTCAGAAATGCTCTAGGTTTTTTGTGGTTGGGCTATTCCTCCAACTGGTGTGAGACCCCAGTGCTGTGGGAGGGACAGCAGTCAGACTACTCTACTACAGGAAGCAAGATACTGTTGATTTTAAAGACAGCTTGTGTTTTGCCAATTAGTTGAAATCATATGAACACTTCACAGCCTGCTGAAACATTCTGCAGCTCCCTGAAGTGTCTCTGAGGCCTTCAGAAGTAGCTGAGGAGAATCGTTTTACTCCCTCTGCTGGCATATTTTGCATAGCTTGGATTTTTGCAGCTAGTCAGAGAGGAGTGGGGTTCCTGTGCCATCCCGCTCGCTTTTGCTGGCACATCTGTCCCGCAGAGTACAGTGAGCATCCCGGCACCTCTCTTGGTGGCTGGTACAACCAGTCCAGCCAGGCGAGCCAGTGCCAAATGTGGCGCTTTAGTGCGGGTAGCGGATGAGGCTTTGAGATACAGCTGGATTTCGGTGCGCTGCGGTTAAGCAGCTTTAGATTCCTGAGCACAGTAACAAAATACAGCGATGGTGGTTGCACGAGAGAAGCAGCGGCCCCGGGGGGGTGGAGCTGTGTCCGTAACACTCACTTCACACCCCGAGCTCCCTTTGTGCGCGGCCCTTGCCAGCTCCCCGGCCGCCGCGCTGAACGGTCGTGGGCAGCCCAGCCTGAGAGCAGTTGACTCCTCTTGTCAGGCCCGATTACTGGAAATCTGGGTCACGCTCTCAAAGAATCGCCTCCTCCCCTGGGCAGATGATGGCCTCCCGCTCCGCTGCGCGGTGCACGCCGGCTGCTGCAGCGCCTGCAGCGAGAGGAGGAGCCTGACGCGCTAGTCCCAGCGTCCCGCGTCGTGGGAGAGCGGTGGCGAGGCCGCTACAAGCGGGTGCTCTCTCTTCTGCGGCTTGAACCAGAGGCTGAAGCCTCCCTGGCTGTTGGTCTCCCCTGCTGTGCATTCCCTTGGGGCAGTCGTTGCCTCTCTTGGACTTTGCAGCTGGCTGATGGCTTCAGGGAGGATTCAAAACCTGTTCTGCTCATGTTGCATTTTTCGTCCAATTTCTTACAGCCTGGACTTCCAACATAAAATCCCTTCCTTTATTTTAGTCCTGTTTATGTGGTGCCATGCAGTGCAGGGGATGAGGTCTCGATGACTTTTAGAACCTCTTGGACCAAGTTTGCTGTCAGCCAGATGGGGTCAAATAGGTATATGTCCCTACCAGCTCTAGGACAATAGGCTGACAGGTAGAGAAGGGTAGACCTTGAGGGGCCTTTAAAGCATGATCAAGGCATGTTAAACACAGGAGACTTATAAAGACTACATTGCTGCATCCTCAGATGCTAGTCAGCTAGGCAGGACACCCAAATCCATGGGCAGCCAGGCTCTTGAGTTCCGGTTGTCACAGAAATATTTGAGGGTTTTTTTCCTCTATGTATCTGAAGGCAGAGCGTAATCACGTGTGACCTCTGCCACTGAAACACCAGTCCTCGTGTTGGTACTGCAGGGAGTGAGCCCCTGTTTGATCATCACTGGCTTGGGTGCAGAGAAGAATGGGAGAAGCCTTCCCTTGCTCTTATCCAGACAGCCAGACCTTAGGGGCATAGTTCTATCTGTGCCTGGCACAAAGGGCTGTCAGGGGACATAAAAGAGCCCTAAAACTAGATAATTTTACAAAAGACTGCTATTTGTTACTTACTCCCCTGGGAAAGGGTAGCAAGAGCAGGGAGATCTCTGGCATTTGTACACAGCATCCTGCCAGGGACTGTGGTCTGGGCTACTCGGTGGGAAATACAGCTTAGCCCTGTGAGTGCCACGCTGAGCTCCAAGGTGGGAGCTGAAGCTTTGCCCAGCTCAGGGGCCGTGCTGGCAACGCTCTGTGGATGACAAGGGCTAGGCAGCTGCCATGGGGATGGCACTACCCAGACACGTGGGACACCGGCGCAAGCTTCGTGGTCCCCGCGGTGGAGAGCCCGCATGTTAGGGGCAGGGTGCACCTCAGACAGGAGAGTCGTGCCTCGTGTTTGTCAACGCAAGTTGCGAGGTATCCTGGGGCACCCTGGGACCGGGCTCTGGCTGCTCCCAGTCTCCAGGCGCGCTTGGCAGAAGTCTGTGCACCTCAAACTTCAAGGCAGTGATTCCTGCTTGCATGAGAGAACAAAGGAGGTCCCCAGGGTGCGTCCCTAGCTAAGGATGATACATCTCCAGCTCTGCTCCATTTGAGTGGTAAAAATGTCTGGTTGTGTTTTTCACTTGGCTGACTGATCTGCTGTGTTCTCTCTACAGCACAGCCATCAGAGGAGCCAGGAGGGGAGAGGTAAGCTCGCTGATGTGTTCCTTGGTGAGAGGGGACGGTGGGGAAGCCTTACTTTAGCGTGGTGATCTCACCTGCCCTTTTGCTGTTGTCGATAGACTGCATGGCTCCTGCTGTGAAATGTTGGTGGCAGCTTCTGCTGCACTGGGAGCTGCTTACCAGCTCAGGAGCCGCAGCTGAAGACTGGGGAAAGCTGGTGTTTTCTTTCAGTAGCAATAAAGCTCAAGTGCTGCTGATGTTAGGAACTCTCAGGTTTCTTTGCTGGATCTGGTCTGGACTATTTTAAGAATCCTCCAGAGAGAAGGAAGTCCCCAAGACTGACTTTTGCAGGCCATATGTGCTGTCTGTGGTGGCATAGCTTTCATCCTCTGCTTGGCTGTGGTTACAGGTCTGAGCACCACACTGGCTACCTTGGACTCGGTGCCAGAGGAGGCCATGTAACTAGCTCCACAACCAGTGCTTCTGTCTGTGTGGCTTTGAGTAAACCGCTTTGCATCTTGGGCCCGTGGCATGGGGATGCTGTGGCATGGTGTCTGCTGCTGCTGCTGCTGCTGCTTGGCTCAAGTGTCTCTTGGTTCTCTTCCTGATTAAAAGAAAAAAGTATCTCCAGATCAAGCGTCTTCCGTAGTTCAGTTGAAGATACAGTCAGTAGTTTGCAGTCAAGCCCATGGTAGAGATCTCTGGTTCCCCGTGCAGCTGTTCCTTCTCCAACAAAACAGACCATGTTCAAAGATTGTCTTCTTGCTCTTGTCTGTCTCTAGTGAGGGGGTGACTACAGGGGCACAACCTCACCTGCTCAGTGTCCCTGAGCTGTGCCACTGTCTGGCAGAGAGCTGGGTCACCTTCAGGCTGTACCTGCAGGAACTGCTACAGTACAAGAGGCAAAATCCTGCCAAGGTAAGCTGGAGATACCTACTCTTCTGTGCAGGGGCTTTTCTTTCCATTACTAGTGGCTTAGGAGATGGAAGAACGTGAAGTCAGTATTTTCACAATTGCTGTCCCTGTTTAACATTTGCTGTTCATTCCTTTCAGACTCTATGCCATGGGAAGCTTAAATAATGATTAATTGGCTTCCAGTAGTTGTAAACGGGAGCTGAACTTAACCTATTCAGTGAATGGCTAGCTGTACTTAGTTTTATTTCTTAGCAGGCAAAGGAAGCTCTTCGGAGTGGGGAGTAAAGCCTACAGTCTGCCCCTGTCACAGGCTCCATTCTTAAGCTGGTCCTGCCTGTTTTTCTAGTCCAAATGCAGCGGTGTTTCTGAGTGCGTGGAAACTTGTCATTAACCATGTTCTGATGGCTGTGATGTGTGTTGTTTGGAAAGGGTTTGTAGACAGGAGTTGCCTCAGTGTCACAAAAAATAGAACAGACCAGCCACTGGAATTGTATCGGCTTGCTGGGGTGCAGCGTGCCAAAAGGAGTGGGTTTCTATCACTGCCAGTTACTCCTTGTCTGTTAAAACACTGTCTCAACTACAGGGAGTGGGAGACCAGGACCAAGATGCCCATGAAGTGTGAATGCATTGGGAGCAAAACCCTTAGAGAGCCCTAGATTTTGTAGACCCTTTCCATTATGAATTAAACTCCTCGTTGCTGGATTTAGCCAACATCTGAAGCCATGCCCTTGCTTGCAGGGAGTCTGTTGTCACTTCTCCCCCTCCCCAGAAGAATGTGGGACACGTCATTAGGGTTAGACCATTGTACTTAGACTTTTTCCAGAGGAAGAAGGTCCTGGTCTGGTGGGAGCGTGGGTTCTGCTAATGCTTCTGCCAGCTGGTTCATGGTGTAGCAGCAGCACAGCATCTGGTGACGCTGTAACAGCTTCCTGTGTCTGTTGGGACAGTACGGGCTTCTCTGACAGCGCTGAGCTCTGCGGGATAGATGTCCTTTAAAAGGGCAGTTTGCAACACCCCTCCTAGCCTCGAGGAACACAACTTACTTCATAAAGAACTGTCTGATAAAGTTTTGATTTGGTTTTGCTGGGGTGTTGGGTTACCTTGGTCCTTCTGCTCTTGAACCTCTAATGCTTACAGCTTAACCCAACCAAGCTGTCCGGGTTGTGATACTATCTGAATGTACTCAGTGCAAAGCTGGTGCACTGACTTTGGTAGGAGCATCCCTCATTTTGCTCTAACTGGGTTTCCTGCCCGGGTTGTGTAGATGTGTCTCTGCCTCTTGTCACTTCTGTTTGTTCCTCTCTCTTCCTTTAGTTCTGCATGAGTGTCTGTTCAGGCTGCCTCATTCTGGCTGTAGTTGGACACTATGTTCCAGGCATAATGATCTCCTACATCATTTGTGAGTATAAGCAGCTCTCTTGTCTGACTTAAGCTGAAACCTGACCTAACTGTGCTGTTGATACACTGGTAGAAGCATAATTTTGGTTTTCTCGAGGGGATCTGTGCGAGATAATTAATCCGTGCAGGCAGAGTGTTCCGGGAAGTCTCTGGCTCTCGGTGCCTGCGTGCAGTGCAGCTGCCAGGTCAGGAGAGGGAGCTGTCACTAAACCGGTATTTTCCTCCTACCCATGGCTGGGGCTGTGCTGGTGAGGCTCCGGGAAAGCAGAAAGCTGCAATCGCTCAGTTCCTAGGGTGATCAAATCTGTATCGAGAGAATTATTAAAGGAGCTGCGAATATTTAGTAAATAACACCTTTCTCACTGCATCATGAGTCCCTGCTAACTCTGAAGACTGTTCAGACTGTGGTCTGCTGCTAGTGCATCTATGGAGAAGCTCTATGCTGCTACTCTTGTAAAAGTTCTAGTGATTTTTAGTTTTCATAACTGCATTTCAGGGCCTCTGTTGCATGTTGGGGATGGAATGCAGTGGCTGAAGAGGAGGGCTTACACTTAACCTAAATCTGTATCCTAACAGAGATCTCTTAGGAAAACCTGGAGTCTCCTTCTCTGGAGACACTCAAAACCCACATTGACGCATTCCCCTGTGGCCTAATCTAGGGGACCCTGCTCTGGCAGAGGGGTTGGACTAGATGATCTTTCGAGATCCCTTCCGACCCCTATCATTCTGTGATTCTGTGATTAATTGAGCAGCTTTGGAATGAGTAAAACCAGCCATGGATGAGGATATTTAGGTAATCAGATGAGAAAGCAAATGCCGTTCAACAGCGCTTCCCGTGACGCAGAGTTTCTTGCTGGTGCCCCATGAAGGGCTGAGTTGTGCTTGGTCTGTCTCTCACGCTCCCCACATCTTGTGTCCACAGTGCTCAGCATTCTGCTCTGGCCTCTGGTGGTCTACCATGAGCTGATCCAGAGGATGTACACGCGTTTGGAGCCTGTCCTGATGAAACTGGACTACAGTATGAAGGCAGAGACGCTGCACCACAAGCATGAGAAGAAGAGTAAGGACCCACCTTCTCTCACTTTTCCTGGGGCTGTACTCCCCAGGTGGAGTCCCAGCAAAGGGACAGTGGGAGAGTGCATTTGCCGACACCGTGTGGTGACGAGCTGCAGCGGAGCAGGGGAAACCAGAAACTGAAGGGTTATGGGAAGAACAACTGGGCAGGTGATCCTGGGAACAGCAGAGGAAAGCAACAGATTACAGTCATCTCTGGGATCCTTGGGCTTCTGGGAAACCTGTGCAGTTTCACAGGGTAGTAAGAGTAGTGGGAAAGTGATGCATAAAGGCATAAAACTCCTTCAGTCTCAGGTAAAGCCTTTCTTCTCTTCCTGATAGAGCGACAAGGGAAGAGTGAGCCTGCAGCAGGTGATGAACCAACGGCAGAGACGGAAAGTGAGAGTGAGGCAGAGCTGTCGGGCTTCTCCCCAGTGGTAAGAGCACAAAGATCTGAGCAGGATCCAGTCCCTACTATCTAATCTGTAGCAGCTTGAGAGCCAATGGATGGTCTGAGTACAGCTGCATTGGTAACAAACAGCAGAGCAACGAGGCACTTCTTGGCAGAACCACAAGGGGAGAAGGGTATTTATTCAATGAAGGCTGTTGTTCTTGGATCCTAGTATTGAGGATTCAGTGACACGGGGCTGGTGACACAGGAGCAGGACAGGGTGAGCTGTGCTCCGGCCTCCTGCTGACTTGCAGAATTGCTTTGATGATTACACTTCATGCTCAGGGAATGTGAGTGTCTGCTAAAGGAAACAACTCTCCTGGTGTAGTGTGCAGAGACTTCTCACCACTGGAGAAGGGAGATGAGCAGCACTAGTGCCTCTTACACTGGTCCCTGCTCTCAGTCAGACTGGCTGGGATCTTTCCAGTTGTGCACCACAGAAACACATCAAGTGTCTTCCTTTACAGGAGCACTGGGCATATAGCTGGGCTGTGAGGTTAGAAGCTCCAGCTTCTCAAGGAATAGAGATACCTGAACCACTGCTATTTGCAGAAGGCTTCACTGGGCCCAGTGTGAAAGCAAAAGGGGTGTTCTGATCCTTGGTGATCCCAGGAGAGGAAGAAGAATGAAAGCCTTTTGAGACTCCACCAGGCTGATCCCACCTTGTGCTGGCTCTGTCTAGTTCTTCACTGAGGGCAGGCAAAGCTTTGGGTGCTGAATTATTGCAGGAAAGGCAGTGAGCCAAGACAGTCCTTCCCTGGAAGTGCAATGAGCTCTTTTCCCCTCCTGCTTTCATACTGGCCCTGTGCAGAGTCTTTCCAGCAAAGGACTTCTTCCTGAAACCTCTGGTTTGTGTGAAGGTGCCCATAGGCAGCACTGGTGGTCAGACACCTAGGAATTTGTGTCTCTCCCTTCATCCTATGCAGGTAGATGTGAAAAAGACTGCTCTGGCACTGTCAATCACAGATTCTGAACTCTCTGATGAGGAGGCTTCCATCTTGGAGAGTGGGGGCTTTTCTGTCTCAAGGGCTACCACCCCACAGCTGACAGACGTTTCTGAAGGTATGTGATGGGACACTGCACTGCCTTCTTCACCCTGAGTGTTTTGTCCCAGAACAGCTGTCCCTCTAAGCACAGGGAGAGAACCTGGCTATTTGCACAGGAAAGAGCATTGAGTGGAGGAAGCAGTAATAGCAGTGCAGCACACCCTGGCTTCACAGTTGACCATGAGCTAGTCCTGAGTGGACATCTGTCTCTGATTGCTGCCCCACAAGGCAATCCTTTTTGTGACTCCAGCAAGGGAGCAAGGTCATCCACAAAGTCCCACAGAAATAATTGCATGGTGTAGTCATGTGCCTGTATATGATGGTGGACGAAACGGGTCAGACACCTCACCCTATCAAGACTTCCAAGCTCAGAGAAAGACTGCTTACTGCTGAGGAATGTGAAGGTAGCCACTTGGATGTAGGCACTCGAGTGTCCAGGCAAGAACGGGCAGGTGATGTGCTGTAAGCACGATTTCCCTGACCCTGTGGGTTTACTGGAAGGCTGTAGATGCAGGGAGCGTGAGCTGGAGAAGGAAGTCCTCTCTGGGCACAGCACACGTGGAATGGGACGAGAAAGGGGACACTCCACATGAGTCATGCCATTGGGAGAAGGGAATAACTGCAGACCCCTTCTTGCTGTGCTCCCGGAGTTGGGAAGATGCCCAAAAGCGATCCCTGGTGTGTCATCAAGGGGAGGTAGGTGGGAGGTGTCAGTGTCATGGGTCACAGTGAGGGGACCTGTGTCTTAATGCCAGTGCCTTTCAGACCTGGATCAGCAGAGCCTGCACAGCGAGCCAGAGGAGTCGTTTTCCAAGGACCTGGCAGAGTTTCCCTCCGTTGAAGAATATCATTCCAGAGACCTGGGACCACAGAGCGATGAAGACGCCTTTGGTGTGCCTCTTGGTCCCGAGCTTGCCCATGCTGCCCGTGAGCTGGACTCGGCAGAGAAGGAGGCCGCGGACTCTGACCTCTCCATCCTTCGCCTAGCGTCTCCTCTCCATTTTGTAAATACGCACTTCAACGGGAGCGGGCAAGCGGCAGGAGGCGGCACAGAGCCAAAGACTGTCCCTGCCCCGGGCCTGGGCATCTGCATTGACACGCTGAGTGAGGAGATTGTCACCACTGCCATTACCACGGCGGTGCAGAACACCCTCTCTGCCCTGCTGCGGTCCTCGGAGGCCAGCGAGGGGCCCTCCCTCTCCGAGTTCCTCCCCACCGAGCCCGAAGAGAAACTGAGCTTCCAAGCACAGCTGTCAGAGAGTGAAGTGGTGGAGACAGAGACAGCAGCTTCACCAGAGGATGAGGAGGAGGCAGATGACTTTGAGCTACTGGATCAGGGGGAGCTGGAGCAAATGGATGTAGAGCTGGGGCTTGGAGAAGAGCAGGAAGCACAAGAGTCTCTTGCTGCTCCAGCTCCCTCCTCTCCCACTCTTGCTGAGCTGCCAAAGCAAGATGAGGAGGAGGCAGTGATGACAGCAGCATCAATGTCTTAGGTCGTCTTCATGCGCCCCCTTTTCCTCCATTGT
The DNA here is from genome assembly GCA_025331215.1 of Actenoides lindsayi. Taxonomy (NCBI): domain Eukaryota; kingdom Metazoa; phylum Chordata; class Aves; order Coraciiformes; family Alcedinidae; genus Actenoides; species Actenoides lindsayi. The sequence continues at coordinate 13,734 of WTSP01022599.1, forward strand.
CACTGGAAAGAAGGAAGAACTCGCACGGTGAACGCGCAGCGGGTTTTTAGATGTTTGTGTTGACTGGGATGGCAACGCATCAGTGTTCATGTGCTGTGTCTGGAATAACGAATCCTTTCCATCCTTCTAGAGCCCGGCCTTTGCTGGCTGAGGGGGAGACGCCCCTGCCCTGCAGTGGGGGAGGAGCCGGCTCCTAGAAGCCTTACGCCACAAGCGAAACACCAACCCCAGCAAACGCTTCCTAGTAATGGTGCAGTATTTTGGTCTGTCTTCTGTTTGTCTTTCGTTTTGCACGCAGAGTACCGAGCTAGCTGTAGCCGCTGCTAATGCCCACATCCCCAGTAGGACACATGCGATCTTATTTTATTGGGTTTTTAAATGGCTAAAAGTGTAAATAATTTTAACTTTCACTGGTTTCGTTTGCGGGGGAGGACGGGGTGCACAGTCGAACGTGGCTCTCGGGGGGCTAGGGGAGGGTCAGTGGCCTTTGGACTGTAAGGGGACAAAATCAGACGGACGCTGGGCGGCGAAGACACCCCTTCTGCGAGCCGCTGCCATCTGCTGTGTCACTGCTGGAACGGGCTGTCGGGCGATACCTGGTGTTTTCCCCTGTCTGAGTTCTGCTACTGGGTGGCTGTGGAGGTTTTTGCGATCAATGAAGCTCGCTCCTGGTCCCGTTCAGTACTCCGGTTCCTTCCTCCCGGGCATCCCTCGCCGTCCGCACCCGGTCTGTGCTCGGTCCGGCACCGTAGCGTGGCACCCGAAGACTTGGAAGAGGCTTAAGAGAGCCGGGAGCTCCGGTATGGGGCGGGTGGTGCGGATTCTGAGTCCCTTCCGGGGCTGGGCTGGGGCAGGGCCCGGCGGGCGGAGGGGGGGGCGGGGGGGGGGCCGAGGGGGCGGCTCCGCCCCGGGTGACGCGGCGCCGGG
>WTSP01022601.1:0-10606 GCA_025331215.1 Actenoides lindsayi
GTGTTCGAAGGGTGGGTGTCAAAACGAAAGGAATCGAGTCATTTATTTATCACCAGAGCCCTCCCACTCACCCTCAGTGTGTACGTTAAGATCTCAGCAGATGTGGTGGGGGATGAATGGGCAGAGATTCACCTACGCCTCTCGCATCTCTACTTGTGGGTGGCCTCTAATTAATTTGGCTTCGAGGCTCCGCTGCAAGGTAGATGGGTTAGGAAGTCTGGCCAGGAGTCATCTGTTTGAATCATACCTATTCTACGGGGAACTTCATTGTGTAGCTGTGTATGACCTGCACCCTTTCGAGAACTAATTAAAAAAACAAAAAAAAGGACCCCACACTTATTAGAATGTCAAATATAAATGTCAGCATTCCAAATGAAATGGTATCTTGGGAGGCTCCTGCACATTTAATCAGCCGGTTGCGCCATCTATATTGTGCGCTCAAACGCTGCACTGAGAACCACGAAAGGCACTGGCTTCACATCAGCAAAAGTGTTTGCCAAGCTTGGATTATGTCACTGCTTTATGATCTTGCTTTGTAAAGGGAGAATACTCTTGGGGAGAAAGGACTCGGCATGCCGGATCTACAGCGAGAGCAAGGAATGAATGCTGCTCGCAGGGACCGGGGGGGGGAGGGCGAGGGATTGTGTTTGCTGGGGTATTTTTGCAGATGGATGCTTTACGGCCTCTTTCTTCAAGCAGAGGTGTGCCCTACAGATCGCTCAGCCTGAAAGCAGAAAGCCCAGAATACCCCGCTGAAGCCTTTTGCTGCTGTTCCCCGGGCACACCTGCCTGGGCCCTGCCTGGGTGCAGCTCCCCAGCAGCTCTCCGTGCATCGCAGTTTTGCTCCAGAGAAAGTGGCAAGCAGTGCCAGGACCGGCTGGCTTTCCCTTGCCCGCAGGATGCAGACACCCAGCCAGGCTGGGGCTTGTCAGATAGTCCAGATGTGATGGCTTTGCAGAGGTGGCAGCTATGGAACCGGTTAAAAAAATAAACATCCCTGCGCCACACATATTAAACACGGCCTGCTGAAATGCTTCTGTTCCTCGCAGCGAGGACAAGCCGTGGCCGTTCCTTCTGTGCTGCAGGCTGGTGGCAAAGGCAAGAAACTTTCTTGAAGAGACTAATTTTGTTTGCCCAGCGCCAGCCCAGATTCCAGGCTTGCCCTTGCTGTCTGTGAGTGCAAGGGGAATAAAGCCAAGAACTTGGAGGTTATGTGCCTTTTGAGGAGCACTGTTGGTGGGACAGGGCAGAATCAGAGGAGACAAATGGCTGAAGAGAGATGCCTCTTCACGAGCAGCCCCTGGGGTCTGAGAGCTGTGCTGCCCATGCTGCCCTTGCTTTCCTGTTGCAGCGACAGCCTTGTGCAGACCCCGCTCCCCCCTGGCTCTCTGCCGCAGCGTCCTGCCCAGCCTGGAAATTTTCCACAGCTACTGGGCTAATAAACTGTGGCTGCTCCTGAATGAGCGTCTGGCCAGGCCCTAAACTGCATCCTGACTCTGGTGTTTGGCATGGGCAAAGGGGTCCCAGTGCCTGCAGGGGCTGTGCGGGGCACAGGGAGTGGGGGTGAGCAGCCCGGGGTGCCTGCAGCACTGGTGGGGAGCAAGCGTGTGTCCCCATGGCTGCAGCACCTCGTGGTTCCTCGTGTACAGAATGGGGAGCTGGGCCTTTGATTTATCGCGTTACCCCACGTGCTGCGGTAAATTGTCCTTATCAAGCTCTGGCTTCTGCACTGACTCTTCCTCCAATGTTTTGGTCCCTTCCGACCAGTCCGGAGGGTTGGTTTTGTGCTTGGTTTCTTTGTGGGTCTCCTTCGTGTGACCTTGTGCAGCAGCCCTGGCATTTTGCAATTCCCTCCAGCTTTGTGCGTGGTGTGGCTGTCCCAGCCTCGGCTTTTCAGGCACCGTCAGTGTTTGTAGCTGCCTCGGCCACTCGTCACAGTGTGGAAAATGGGTGTGGTGGTCATGCCGACGGGTTTTTGGCAGTGCCTCTTGCCTTCTCTTGGCTCAAAGAGCGCCCAGAGCGCAGCACTGTCTGGACAGGGATTTCGTTACCCGCCGTCCAGCCTGCCAGCGCAACCTTGTCATTGCAATTTGTCACACATATTTGGTATGTGTTTAGTATCTCGCTGAGGGCTCGTTTGCCAGGCCATTCATCTAATTGCTACTTGTCTGCTGCAAAGAGTGGCTTGGCGTTCGCTGGGCCAAGGCAGGGTTGTGCCGTGGGGCTGTGCCGCGCTCTCGGGGGGAGCGCAAGCCCTGCGAAGTGGAGGTGTGAACCAGCAGCATGAGAACTCTGACCACCAGTCTCCTTTTCCACTAGAGGGGAGGTATTTTTGTAGGAAATAACTATTTTTCTCGAACCAGTAATTTTAAAGGATTTTTTTTGTTCTTCAGGGATGGAAACCTTCTGCAGAGACACCAGCTCCCCACTCCTCCCCTCCTTGTCTTTGCAGTTATTTGCTCTATTTATTTACTGCAAAATTTGCTGTATTGCCTGACATTTTTCGGTTATCAAAATATTTTGATTATGTGCAGGGGAGGGGGTGGGTTGATAGTGTGGCTGACATCTCGATAGAAAATTGCCTGTAAAATATTCTAACTAAATTCAGGGTGGGGAAGAGTGAGATACTCCAGCCTGTCCTAGGCAAACCCTTAACATTGCTGCTGCGACCTGGGTCTGTGCGGGGCTCTGGGTCTTGTCAGACCAGTCTCCTTGGATATTTCCAGCCCTTTTAGGTTTGAGAGCCTGGCTGGAGCGTGTGCTTTCCCTGTGGATGCATCAAATCCAGCAACCATGGAAAGGAGGGTAGGGGAGTCGATGCTGCTGTGCAAGACACAACCTGAAGCTGCTGTGGAGGTTTTGTTGAAGCACGAGAAGGGACGGAGACAGGACACAAAAAGCAGAACTCAAAAGGGGCAGGAGGGGAGTCGCGCATCAAGGTCACTCTAAAAAGTGCTGGAGCACTTTCCACTTTGTTTTCTCTCACTGAGAAGTGCTGCTCTCCACAGGGCAACTACCAGCGCATTGGCCGAGGAGATGTCCTCTGGCTTTGTCCTCAAGCAAGTCCCATCAGCATAAGAAGGACTTACTTGTGAGTGAAAAACTTCTCGTATCTTGAAAGCAAAGCTACTCAGTCTCAGGCAGCTGAAATACCATTGAGAAAATATCTACTATAGCAGCTTTCCAGCTTCTGAGTGAAAAGCTGTTAACAGTTCTGAAGATCAATGTTTATTCAAGCGGCATACGATGACTTTGTCTGCTGTTGCAATTTTTCTACATCTAAACAAGCTCGTCTTACTTCCCCAAGCCAGCAGGTTTAAAACTTTTTCTGACTTGTGTTACCAAACATGCAATTTGTCATTATTACGTTATCCTGTCAGAAATGCAGTACTGTGGGCACGTATGTATAAATACTGTGCAAATACTCTTGGCAAAGCAAAATGTCATGATAGGATAATGTGTTATTTAATACAGAGCTGTAGACTAGACAGGGACATTTGCAATACAAACGAGTTCCAACATCAGACGTTTGCAAAAGTCCTTGTTATGCTGATTACAGTAGGAAAATTGATATTTCCAGCTGAATATTTTTTGTATCCCGCTCCTTGACCATCCACGGTCCTCTGCCGTATGACACATAGTGTTAAATTTTACCATCCGAGAGTTATTTTGTACAATTCAATGGAATAGGCCCAGGAGATGTCGCTTAGACATGTGAGGAGTCTGTGAAATGGTAGCTTAGTGGTTGTCTTTAGATGCCTTGGTCTTTGTCCTAGGAAAGGCAGTCTGGCTTCTGGTTTTTCACCTGGAAGACATATTGATTCCTAAAGGCTAGCTCCAAGAACGGGTGAAAAGGAACCCCAAGCAGTGAAGCTATGCATCTCTGATAGCTCACATCCGACAAGCTAGTAGGAAAACAGGTTTCTCTGAGCCACTGGTCACCTCATGAACTGCTCCTGGGCATGTGCTCTCTGGAGATCCAGCACCAGAGCAAGCAGGTCCCTGTCCAGCCCAGGACAACCAGGAGGGAGCCAGGAAGACTGCTGAGCAGCCCCTGCCTGCATCCTGGCACTGTGACCTCACAGCTGAGTTTTAAGCCTCTTGCTGTGATTTTTGTGAGCACCTTGCCCCTTGTTGTCCGTAGGCAGCTTGTTCCGATGCTGGGGGTTGGGACTGTGATCACTGCACTTCCAGCAGCTCTTGAGGTCCCTTGCAGAGGTTTGTTTTCAAAATTAAGGCTGGGCTTGCCAAGGACAGGAGTGAGGGTCCAAATGCTGGAGAGAGCCTGGCAGGTCGGTCCCAAGCACTCTGTCTGCTGGCGTGTCTCTGGTTTCTCACCCTGGGAAGGAGTGGAAAGACTTCATTGCAGGGTCACACACTAGATCTTTGTCCCTCCAGCCTATGACCACTTGCTTTGGTGGCTCTGGGACCCTCACATGGGAGAAGTTTAACAAGGGACTTTTGGGGAACCTGGCTCCCATAGCTGTCGTCACTGCTTTTGAAAAGCCCTGTCCTGGTTTCTTTGAGAGACACTCATTTTTTGAAGAGAAGTGTTCCTTTCTAATAAGGGAGCTTTAAGCAGGGATAGCTGCTCTGTGCTGAGGCGCCTGATCCCAGCACCTTGCGCTGTGTTCTGCTGGGGGGAGAGGGAATCATGGTACCGAGTGGGCAGGTTGATCATGAGCCAGTCATCCTATTAGTAGAGTTTTAACAGGAAGACAAGCATTGCTCCTGGGGATAAACATTAATTAAGTTTCTAGATGGCCAGGACACAATATATCTTTAAACATGCTTTTTACTCTGAATTTATCAGTACACTGAGTTACACCTACTGTACAACAGAGTGTTTTCCACTCTGAGGAGGAGGATGAAGCAGCATTGCTCATAACCTAATGTTCATGCTGGCAGACCTCTTAGGGAGACACTTTATTCGCATCTTCCCTTCTTCCAGAGCTTTCTGTCTCATGGTGCCTCCAACTTGCAGGGAGGCTTCAGGGGTCAATCTGCAACTTAAAGCCACACATGATCTGACTTCCTGTGCAAAACTGCAGGCTTGCACCAGGAATGAATTCAGCAATGCATGGTGCAGAAGCAATGGCAAAACAGGTTTCACATTGTATTTCTCATGTTATCCTAGGTGCAAGGATGAGATGTTTCGTGTGTGTGAGGCAAAAACCTGCATGCGCCATGGAGAGTGATTGTAGTATGTGCTGCTTTGCAAATGCACTTAAAATAGTGCCACGTGGGACAGAAGACCAGACACCTACCTGCCACGCCTGGCCCAATTCCAGTGAAATCTAACAATAGATTTATGCTTTCCAGCAAAACTGCAAACTGTAGCATTATTCATGGAGAAAGAAGTAGGCTATATATATATATACTTATCGTCCCGGACATCTGTCTCTTGAAAGCTGCAGTCATTCCTGGGGCTTGCGATGCCTCTGTGTTTCTGTCCCTGTGACCTGTGTAAGGCTGCAGGTAGACGGAGCTCTGCACACAGGGGAAGGATGCAAGGCAGCCTGGGGAATGAAGGTGAGCTCCTGCCCTGTGCCCGAGCAAGGGGCAGCCAGTGGGGCTTTGCTACCCCCAGGCACGAGTGCCAGCCACTGCGGGAATCCCCTGCGGGGGTGGCTGGAGGTGCAGATGTGCTGGGAAAGGTGAGAGAGAGAAAACGTGGGAGAGAGGGAGGCAGCAGCAAAAGCAGTCTAACCCAAAAGACAGAATGCCAAAATGAGACCACCCAGAACGTGTTTAATTAGTACTTTTCCTAAATTAGTGCTTCTCACTGCTCTCAGGGCTCATCTTTCATTCATTCATTTTCTCCTTCATGAAATGTCAAGTCAAATGGATGCAATAAGACATCACTGTCATGGGGAATGGGAGAAGAGTGTGCAGGTGTGAGCAGTAACTCTGGGCTCCCCTCAGGATGGGGTGCAGGATCGGGCCCCACACCAGCCTCAGAGCTGGTCTTGCTGGGAATGGGTCTGTTTTTAAATGATGCCAGTGGGGGGGATACAACCAGTGTGACGGGACGGAGCAGAGCTGCCTGCAGAGATGCACACCTACATCTAAGCACTGCTTACGGCAGAGTCCCCATCCACCTTGTGAGCTGTACCATTTAGAAAGAGTGTACAGGGTCTGAGTTCATCCAGCATTATTTGTTTCAGTGGATGCTGAAAACCGGGAGGAATAATTTGCGCCTTTTAACGGAGGGAGCAAGGAGATTTCTGCTTGGAAGAGGAAAATACAGCTCTTCAAAAATGAGGCCGTGCTCCCATTGGCTATGGGATTGCTACCACGATGGTTTGCAGGAGGGAGATCTCTGTGTTTAGAGGCTGGTTTGTCATCTGGGCGGGTGGTGGGCAAGGCACAAAGGTGGGTGTCTCATGGGTCATCTCCCACTGCTGGGCCCCAGTTGCACTCCGGGAGGGCAGGGGGAGAGCCGTGGCAGCACGGCAGGCAATGGCTCCTGCCTGCACAGTCAGGGATGGTGCAGCTTGGCACCCTGCCCCAGCCGGAGCCTGCCTGTGGGGGATGCTCGGAGCTCTGCCGGGAAGAGAGTGCTCCTCATGCCCTCCTGCTGCCCAAACGCCTGGCCCCGGGCAGGGGCAAATGTGCTGGGGCTGCTCCTTCCGTCAGCGCGGCTCCCTCTCGCCCACACCGAATTTCGCCTGCCGTCATGTCACCCAACCTGTAACTGCCTTGCACGGCCAGCTTGGCTATTTGCTTCTCAGATAGCTTCATACCCTCTGCAAATCACATGGCCCCAGGGTGACCGGCTCCTCATCCAGGGTTTGCTCTGCCTGGCTCAGCCCTTCCTGGCAAGCCTGTCGCCTGGGCAGACACGTGCATCATGTGGTCCTGAGCATCTCAGCCTCACCAGACCGTGCCAAGGAGGCAGGAGACAGGGAAACCCACAGAGAAGCAGGGCTGTGTAACCCATGGAGTGAACCTGAAGAGGGAAGCAAGGCAACCTCCTTTTTGTTTTTCAGTCTGATATGTGATTGGGGAGCGGTGATGGTGAGCTGGTCAGTTTAGTCTTCTGCACTGAACTCACCTGGAGGTGTTCGTGTCTGGCCTGCCCTGGGTGATCCTGCTTTGGCAGGGGGGTCGAACTCAATGATCTCCAGAGCTCCCTTCCAACCCCTACCATTCTGTGATTCTATGATTCAATGGCTACATCTAATAAAATCTTTTAATAAAAAAATATTATTTCTGAATCTTGCTTCTGGGAATGAGATCTACATTTCTGTACTCCTTACAGGAAAGAAATCCAATTTGGTTTGAAAGAAAGAGAAATTTCAGCCTCTTGGGGAAGATACCTAACTGTAAAGAGACAGAAGAACAAGCCCAAATTACTTTCATGATGTCAGTAAATGATAGCACGAATTGGGAAATCCATGAGTTTCACTGAAACCAGTCACGGTTTCCACCTCCCCCTGCTTCTCATCTGCTTCAAAACACTTTGTTCAGGCTCAGGGCTGGAGGAGTGCAGAGGTAGCTAAATATTTCCACATCTGGTTTGGCGAAGATTTGGAAAAATAATTTTGCTGCAGAATTAACAACAGTAACGGAGTTTATTTGTGTCTCGCAGTATATGGCAATATATTGTAGCGTTTCCCCTCGAGCACATGTGTGCCTAGGCTGTCTGGCCTGGCACTACTGACTCACCTCCTCCTTGGAGAGGAAGGTTTGCTGCCTCCCTGAGAGATAACAGGGCTATTCTCAACCATGGAAAAACTTTTACTGTTCATTTTATCAGCCTCTGGTGGGGAAGGTTTCACCACCCAAGCCCTAGCTCTTCTACACTTTCACTTACTTAACTTCGTGGTTTCGTGCACTGAAATGATATCAGCTGTCGATGATACCAAGTTCACACAGGAGACAGCTTACATGTGTTTAACCGTTTACTTGCATCCACAAAAATGCTCCCAGAAAGCAGAGGGCTCAGTTTTGAAAGCTGAGGAATTTTTCTCCACAAAATATTTCTTCTAATGAGTTATGCAAAGCAAAAGGGTTGATGACGTGGCCTTCCCTGGAGAATGCCCTGTGGTGTGGGTCACCAGCTGTGCCTGTCCAGCCTGCTATGGCTTCACAGCGGTCAGCCAGATGTGGAGTTTCACCGCCTCACAGGCAAAGTACAGAAGAAGCTGTTTCCTTTTATCAGCGTGGCTTGGGAATCACGAGTGGATGCCTGCACTGATGGGTGTCTGTCCCCTTCCAGTGCTGCCAAGGCAGAGGAGGACACTTAAGAAGGACTTGGTGTGTGGGGTGGTGGTTAGATGGGAATAGCCCCGTGATGTGCAGAAACCAACTGTGAGCTCTGCATGAGATGAAATGTCTGTGGGCCATCACCCAGCACTTACCACAGAAGTGCTGGCAACTCCCTCTGAGGGGACTTCAAGTAGTGTACCCCACTTGGGGCTGAGGAAATGCAACAGCTCCTGGTGCCGGTCACCCCTGGGGACCAGCTGCATCGGTGAAAGGCATTGGCGCATACCGAAACTTCTGGACAGGTTTTGTTTTCTCCAACAGCCACAGTTTACAAACTTGAGCCAAAGCTCACCTCCTCTCTGCCGCCTCTGCCGTCCCCCTGGGGAGGGCGGTGGGCAGGGAGCCACCACGCTCAGGAAGAGGCTTTGTTGCAGGGCTCAGCCATTGAATTCAGCAACTTTCAGAGAACCCCACACTTGTTTTAAAGATTTATTGTTTGCTCTGGAAAACAACTCTGAAACGCTGCCTCTGCAGCCCCCGAACACCAGTGTGCACCATCGGGAGCTGCCGGGCTGCTTGTTGCCCCCAGGGCTTGGACCCTGCGTAGAGCCCAGGTTTTGAGGTGGTGGTGGTTGCATAGACTGGGGTGCAGCATGTGCCCAGCACAGCCTCCACGGTCAGCAATCTACGGTGGGTCACTGTGGCTTCCCCGGGGTGCAGTGGCAGTTCTGGGGAGGAGGAGGCTGTGTGGAAAGGATAACAGCATTCTTTTTTGTTGTTGTTGTTCAATTTTTATCCTCTTCCTTCTCCCCTGCCTTGAAGTTCCCCATCTTGCTGGGCTGCTCCTGAGGCACAGCAAGGGTTTCAGCTTGCTTGGGGCAGCTATTTCACTTCCTTTGCTAATCAGCAACTCCTCTCCAAGTCTGAGGAGCAACAGGAGCGTGACTGAACCACGGCAGTGAGTGGGGCAGCTGGACATTGCTGAATGGAGAGGGATGAGGATGAGGACACAGGGCTTTGAGCTGGGAGAGCTGATTGCGCAGCAGCCTCTTGCACCAGGTCTCCCTCTGAGATGTCTGGCTGAGATGAGGCAGCCGGAGCCATAACTGGACTTTTATGGGGCCTTGGAGAAGGTGTCTTGGCAGCTGCCATTTACGCCACGCAGAGTGCAGCTCCCCCACCTCCATCCCCAGTTGGCAATAACCGCTAGAAAGCAGCCTTGAAACAACAACCAGCTTTCTAATAAAGCTGGCAAGTATTGCCAAGAAAGAAAACGCAGGAGAACCGCGTGTGATCATGGAGCACAGCCTGCAAACCAGACCTTGCACTGCAACGTCCTAGCCCGATTTGGTGCTTCCCCATCCCCTTTGGCAGGATGGCGGCTGGTGGCCACTGAGCCGTTGGCCACTGATTGCTCTGGACTGAGGTCCTACTTCTGCACTGGTGGCATGTTGGTGGCCAGCTGTGCCCGTGCAGTGTCAGAGCGAGGCAGGTCACCTCTGACTGTGGTGTCCTGTTGCACAGGTTACACGAACTGTAGTAAAAAAAGTGCAAAAAGCTGCAGGGCGTGTTTGTAAACAAATGGTTTGACAAACCCACGGTGTCCTGGCTGTGTCCACGTGTGACTTTATTTAACACAGTGATCCCTGCAGTACCCGTCCGGTTTATGTAATCTTCATCATAGCCATGTCTTGTACTATCACTCCCAACCACATCTTTTACAGTTTTTATTCGGTGGAGGGGGTTGGGGAGGTTTTCGTGCTATTTCTCCGGCTGCGTGGATCCTCTCGGGATCCTGCGGTGCCCCGATCCGTGCAATCCCAGCAGCACCCCTCTGCCCGGCTGGCACCGGGGACCTCGGGGCTGCAGGCTGGCTCCGAGACCTGCTCTGGGGACCGAGGCTGGCCCAGGGGCTTGCTAGTGCCTGAGCGGTGCCGGAGCAGTGCCGGTGAGGTGCGGGAGCGCTGCCGGGGCCTGCGCCGGTGCGGTGAGGGTGTGGGTGCGGTGCGGGAGCGGTGCGGGAGCGGTGCCGGCCGTGCCGGGCTGGGGACCAGCAGAGGGAGCACAAGAGTGCAAAGATCCCACCTGCGAGCTGCGGGACGAGGGCTCTGGCTGCACTGGTATGCACTGGTGTGCACTGGTGTGCACTGGTGTGCGCTGATCCAGTGCGGACCCCACGGCTGCTCTGGCCTGTGGGCGAGACACCCGCAGCCCCAGCCCAGAGCTGCGGGGCTCCCCGGGGCCAGCGAACGCGGGCGGGATCTCCAGGGAAAGCTCTGGGCGGCTCAGGTGGCTTCCATCGCTCCGGCTTTCCAGCAGCAGTCAGCAGCACCCCCCCCCCCCCCCCCCCCCCCCCCCCCCCCCCCCCCCCCCCCCCCCCCCCCCCCCCCCC
>WTSP01022602.1:0-47011 GCA_025331215.1 Actenoides lindsayi
CTCGCTGGGTTCTTGGCGAGCACGGGCAGCTTTGTAAACCGCTCAGCGAGGCGGCGTTTTTAAGCGTCGGCCTTGTGGCTATTGATTGATCTCGTGGAGTAAAAGCAGACGCATTGCAGGTCTCCTCCTGAGCGGTTTCTGCGAGAGCCCTGCAAACGCTTCCTTTACCTGAAGGTTACCCCTTGAGTCGAGGATGCCGTTTTTGCAAGCTTTAGCCGCTCGTATGATGAGATGGGGGAGCGTGCATTTAATTTGAACGTCGATTCGAAGTGTTGCCTCCAAGATGGCTTGCAAGCCCCTGGAAGGGAAGTTCTTGGTCTGAAACAAAACCAGCTCACTAAGGACGCATCTCGCTGCAGTTTCTCTACATAGGATCACGAAGCTGCTGCTGCTGCACCAAGTCATCTGCCAACTGTTTAGCTCGTGGCCATGATTTACCTGCACGAGATCCCTTAAGTGCAACCCATTCACTGGTATTCTTAGAACTGTTACATTTCATGCCTGCCCCACCAGTACAGAAGCAGAATTTCACTGATCGCTGGGCTTTCCCATCATCCGAAATAATAAAGCTATGATCAAAACCACTTTCAAAGAACGCTCCTTGGAAACAAATGGTCACTTTGAGTAGCACCACACAGGACAGCTCTTCTGCAGTTTGCTAGAGGCTGTGCCTGTTTCTGTTCTGGTCCACAGAGTTGCTGGACTGCAAGTCCTGATCCGTTAAACTTCACTGCGCATAGCTGAGTTACAGTCGGAGCGAGGTCTGGTTTGGTTTAGTGTGTGCTGTCGCCTTGGTCCTCGCAACGTTTTGGCCGCTCTAGGTAGGCCTGTTGGTGATGCTACGTGGAGATGCATTTAATGATAAGGAAGCTCTAGAGAACATCTGGGAAGCTGCTGGGGCAACCTCCGGAAAGCTGCTAGGGCAGCTCACTTCTATGGCCCTGTTGGCAGGGGAAGTGTTTGTTTAGCAGCATTTCTCCTTGTTACCGAGATAGCTAAGATTTATCTTAAAGGGTGAAAACTGAATTGTGTTTGGTTCACTACTGTGCAGAAAAGGGACTGGGAAGGCTACACCAGAGTGGCAAGTTCCACTCTTCAGTCCTGCATACTCCTGTGGTTGGAACAGGGGAGTGAGAAGTCATTCATTTTTTGATGATGGAAAGAAATGGAAGTAGTTTGGGGGGAGTTTGGTCTTGCACAGCAGTTAGGTGTGAGCTAGCTGACCTGACATCTTCCCTGTAGTTACTTTAAGGTGTGCAGAGAGTGGTTTCTGGTTCTAAAGAGGCACAGTCCTGTCCCTCTGATGGGAAGCTCTCAATTTAACTGCATTTATTTTGGAATTGATCAAACTGACCCGAACATTTCTAAGCTTGTTGGCCTTCTGTTGCAGTGGAAAAGCAGTAGTTAGCAGTGCGTTCAGATAATGTTTGTCAGAGCGAAACAATTGGCTGTTTATCAGCAGAACTGAATGGGGCGTGGAATGGAGTGACTTTTCTGAGGAGAAGGCAATGCATCTAATGGCTGCTTCTTCCTGAGTTAGTGACCAGACAGAGCCACACACCTCTGTTGCCTTAGGCCCCTTCCAACTTACTGTCTTTTAGGAAGGGTATTGATCAAATTAATCCTATACTGAGGAAGCTTTGCTGATCTGTGATAATTTCAGGAAGTTCTGTGGTGCTCTGAATGTCTTAGATCCAAACCACAAACCACTTTCTCACTACCACAGTCTCGCTGCAAGATGGTTTTTTTTGACACAGGAACAGCCTGTATGATATTGGGCTGGTGGGCAGGTTTTTCTCCTTGTTAGAGGCAAGGAAATTTAAGACTACCCTAAACCATTATGAAGAGACAGTTTGTCTGTTTATGGGGTCTGGTTTGTTTGGGTTTTTTAACTCTTAAGGGATTATGAATGTAAGAGACCCCTGAGAAGAGACAGAATTAAGCAGTGCTAGACCTTTCTGTGATGCAGAACGTTTGGGAAAGCGTAACATACAGGTGTCTGTTCATGCAAACAATTTTGTTTTGTTTTTTCTACTTAATTGAAATGGAGAAGAGGTGGTCTGGGCAAGCATGGTTTACTTTGTGTGATTGGAACATTGTTGTGCTAGTTGTCTTCTCCTGTGTTACTGGACTGCAGGTTGTGCTGTCTGTGCCAAGTTCCCAGTGAAATTCATTATCAGAAACTTCTCCAGACTTGTATATGTGTCTTTGGTTTGAGGTCCTGATGTTCCTGTAGACTTGGAACCAGCAGTTTCAGGTTATTGCGAAGAGGTGTTTCTAAGGAGAAGGACAGGAGCTAGGCCCAAGGGCTTCCATTTCTCTTGGAAGTTAGAAGGTTTGAAGTTAAACCCATGTCATGCAGGACAGCATGATGTGAACATCTCATCTCAGATTCAAGTAGAAATCTGTTATTCTGGTTAAAAGTGATGTTTTCTGCCATGACAGTCTTAAGTATCCGCTAGGTTTGTGGCTCATGACTATGAAACTTCTGCAGAGGAGAAAAAACTTCCGAAGTCACTGATGGTTTCTGAACAAAAGCACTTTTCCCATTTTTTTCTGAGCCTTATCTCTCATTCTATTTAGTTGCATTCAGAGGATTCTCTCTGAAAGTTAGTTTATTGTATTAAGGGGCATATATCTTGTGTAATTGTTACTATTGTCAAAGACAGAAGCGATATCTCAAAACACGTGAGAGTTCAGTAAGTTGGAAGCCTTGGTCTTAAATCTTGTTTTGTGCTCTAATTCATTTGATTCTTACTGATCGACTCGCCTTGGCTTCGGTAGGGACTAAACCTCCTTAGGAGCCTTTAGAAAGGATTATTGGAGACCTCAGCGACTTTGAGGAACTGTCTGTCTGTCCTTTGTTTATAGTATTAGGTCTCATCTCACTTGCTTTATATTCAGATTGAAAACAAGTTGCTGCTGCTGCTTCTAGTTGGTTTCCCTGGGTTTAAATGGAGCTGACAAGTAGAGCCAGAAGTGCTGGCTATAGTGAGATGATGTTTGCTGTGTTTGTAAATAAGATTCCCTTTCAAGGAGTGAAATTCATAAATATGACAACAGTTAGCAAATAAACAAATGGTCTCCACTCTTGCACTATAATTAGTAACATTTAAGAAAGCATTTATTAATGTTTACAGTTAGAGGCTTATGTTTTCTACTACAGTGTCCTGTTTAGTTTAAAACACTTCAAATTTCACTTCAAAAAGTAAGACCTTTTTTTTTTTTTTCCTTAATCCTATTTAGACTGCTTTGAGGTGGGATGTTTTTGTTTTGCTGGTTTCCCTGCCAGGCTTTTATCCAAATTGAAATTTGGCCCATATATCCTCAGTCTGTCTTTGGTGCTCTCAATGCTTCTTCTGCTGCAATTGTGGATAGTAAAATTTTGCAACTGATTTCTGATCAGTCATTCGGCTGTACTTTAGTTTCAGGCTTATGGCAAAGCTTCCCTGTATCTTTGTATAAATAAAATCAGATTTAGGCAACTGGTTCAGCGTGGAACAGGAAACTCTGCGTAAATGGTGATAAACCAGATATTTTTCCCTAGGCAAAATATAACTTAATAAAACCTGGTGAATTCCTGCAGCCATTAGTTTGAATGTGGTGTTTGGAGAATTAGCACTAATTGTCCAGGCTCAAACTGTAGGCACCTGACAACTGATAAACATTACCTTGTGCTCAGATTCATTGCCCTGTATTTTGTTCCTGCCTACAGTTTTCACGTCCCAGTAACAGAAACTGGTTTGTCTTGGAAACCCCTACCATAGAGAGGAAAAGTTCCATGCTATCAAGCATTTGGGCAGAAGTTGTGTTCAGTTTAATCCCATTGTTTGTACCTCGTTGTAAGACAGTGATTTTTGATAAAATTCTGGGTGTGAGAAGACCCAGTTAAATAAACAAATGAAAGAAATCTTTTCATTACCACTGGTGTGTTTCCAAGTTGTTTACATACAAAGTTAATCCTCACCCTTTTCTAGTAGAAAGTAGAGGCACAGCTCTGAATTGCAGGCAGGAACAGAACACACGTTCTAATCAGGCCATGCTACACCCTCTCTTACCAAGCTTTACTTTCAGGGTGGAGAAGGCATATTTTATTGTGTAGATCTTTACTCCTTGGCTGAGCTCTGTTTTTCTGTGGTTATGTACTCTACAGACTTGTTCTTTCAATGATAACCGGTTGAAATTTCATCAGAACAGTACTAAATTATGAATATTCAAGGTGAGGTGTACTTTAGAGTTTTTATTGTCTCACTGAAAGCCAAGCTTGTATTCTCTTAAGTCAAGAGGACAACAATTAAGCAAAAGATGTACAGTAACTAAAATCTTTGCCAGACCTTCAGGACAGGAGTGAAGGAGGACTGTTTGTGTACTCAGTGCAGCGAGTGCAGTTCATTTGAGTTGACAATATAATTCTCCTTTATGCGATCTCTGGATTTTTCATGAGGTCTCAAAGGTGGATTTTAAGAATGAATATATTCAACGACTGTCACTGAGACTGACCATCTGCCTTTCAAACTGGAGCACTTGCTATTGAGTTCATTCGGTGTGTTTTGCCAGTGAAGAATTTGTTGTGACACAAATCATCTTGATCTAGTTCTAAACAGCCCTATTAGAAGTAGTTACCCAGAAGAAAGAAATATTTTCAGCTGCAGTCCTTTCTGGTTGAGGTGTGTCTAAATCTTCGGTTACGTAGGTACCAGATCCCATTTAAGTCAAATGAACTTCTGACCACTTCTAAGAAGATAACTCAAGCCCTCAGAAAGGACATTGATAAGTACGTTTAATTATAATATATTTGCATTCAAATACTAGCCCTGAATTAATTCTCATTGTCTTAAGATTATAGCTCTGGATTAAAGTTTCTCCATCGCCCATCTTACGTACTCATTTGCATTCATTAATTCTTTTAATCGTCAGGAAAAAGTTCCTGCTGGCTGATCTGATGGGTTGCCTTCTGCAGCATCAGCCCTCGCTCCCGGTGACGGAGCCTTTCTTTGAGGTACATCCCTTTTCTGCAGAACAGGCAGTAGTAGTTCAGGCAGCATTAGTAAAAGCTGGGCTGTTCTGCTTTAGGAGAAACCGATGGTACTTTAAAAACCTGTGTTGAAGGCACCAATTCCCTTTCTTCCCACAGCTTAGCAGCAATTAGCTTCAGCTAAACCAAGCTAGCCGGGAGGCTTGCGCTCATTTGCAGGTGTAGGTTCGGTCAGGGCTTGGCAGCAGCAAAGGCTCTAGCAGGAGCCCTGCACTTCAGCTTGGTACCTGGAAAAAGAGGTGTGCTGAGCTGGCTTTGAAGTTTTTCTGGCCACTAGAAACTCTGTAGGAGTCAGCTTGCTGCGTGTCGTGCCGCGGCGGCTTCCCCCCACTCGACTAGATTAAATGCTGCTTGGGATTTACAGCAGATGCCAGTTGAGGCGCTTAGGAATAGTGTGAATATTGTATTTCAAGGAAACCAGTGTAGTTTATCCCAGTTAAATGGCAAGAGATTAACAGCTCAGGGCACTTTGTTACTGTCAAGCTTGGAAGGGGCCGACTGTTTTGGTTTGAAATTACCGGTCTGTCTTTGAACAGCTTTCTCTGTAGATTCCTCTGGAGTTTAGTGACAATTAAAGAGGAGAACAGCGTGGAAGGATAGTCCTCAGTCCGACACGTAATACTGTTTAAGCCAGCTGAGATCAGAATAATACCTGGTTTGATTTCGCAGTGGGTTCAGGGGGAGCAGTAGTGTGGGGCTCGTAATCTGTGCCTCGTATTTCTCATGCTAGCTTGAGAATTTCTTCCAGTGCGTGGTTATGCTGGAGTCAGTAGATCACAGAAACAGATAACGGGCCTTTCCTGGGTATTCAGCAGTGAGTTTGGTGTTTTAAAAGCCAGTGATGTTTAGCCTTCATAAACACAAAGGGATTTAAGCTTTATGTTTTAAAATCTGGTGATGTTTTAGCCTTCCTAAACACAACGGGGTTTAAGCTTTATGATTTTATTGTCTACGGCACAATAAAAGGACATGACTTTGCTTTTAACTGGGCCCGTTGTTTGAAGGTTCACTCAACTCTGCAGATGCTCAGCACACTCATAATGCTGTTCATGTGTGGTTACAGTACTTGAAGCTTTTATAGAACTCCCTACACTGTAGCACTGGGATTTCCTGTGGGTTGCTGAATTAGAAGTTTTCTTAATGCTTTAAAAAAAAAAAAAATTATGATCTACATTCAGAAGCATTAGAATGGAGATGGAGGGGTTTTTTTCTGGCAGAGATCTGTTCTGGTATTTTATACCAGGTCCTTGCAAAGACTCAGATGAACAGAGGAGAGGACTCTTGATACGTTCAGTTGCCGCGTTACCGCCTCGGATGTGCCGACAGAAGAATACACACCCGCATCCTCCTCCTCCTCCTGGCAGCCAGAGCTCTATTGGTGCAACACTTTTCCTTCAGACCAGGTCTGACTGGAGAACCACGTTTCGGTTGGAGACTCACTGGTGCCTTCCATGCATTCCACGATGCATTAGTCCCTTAGAGCACGAGGAGGTTTGTGTTGGGAGGCCGAGCTCCTCGGAGGGTGCCGCAGCAGCAGCGCGCTCGGCTGGGTGAACAGAACAATGCAGCTGACATTTAGCTGGCTGTTGGGTATGTGGAATATTGAAAACATGCCCGTGTGAGCATATTGAGGCTGTAAAGATAGTGTTGCCATATTGAGCAAAACCACACAGCGGTAATTAAAGGCTGCTTGCGTTAAAACGGTTTGTTGGGAGTTCTCGCTTGCTGCGTTATTATGTATGAAGATGATGCATCCTGTCTGGCAGTTGGTTGCTACCAATCAGTAAAAGGTTGCAGATGAAAGCATATGGGGAGAGTATTATGGTTTCCTGTATGAGTTCTCTACCTCTAGGTTTAATCATGTAAGTGTTCTTTTATCTCTCCTTTTTTTTTTCTTAATTCCCCTGGGTAAGCAGATGACAGACATGAATCCGTTTGAGTTTGTTGGAGAGGCAGGATTCAGAAGTCCAGGTTAGCCTTACACCTCTGCCTCTCCTGCCAGTGCTTCTCTAGCTCTATAGAGAGGTGAAATAGCAGGACTTGACCACCTACCAGTGTCCTAGCTGCAGTATACACTTTGCTGTGATTGCACAGGCATTTAGTTCAGAAACTGATCTCATGAAGACCAAAATCTGAGTGATGTCACCTATTGAATGCTGTTTGGTCTGGGTTTTATCTATATTTATCTTTGAGATAACTGTTTAATACAAGGCTCTCTCACACTGGATTGTCATGTAGTAGATGATGCCCTAGTAGATAACATCATTTTTGTCTTTCATCTTTCATGATGTACTAGGAAAGATATTTTTGCAAGCTGCCTAGGGAAGATATGGGATTTCCTTGCAATGGGAGAAGATGACCAGTCACATTAAGCATGTTTAAGTGATAGGTTCACAGACTCTTCTGTGTAGAGGTGCAGAATGCTTTTATGGATGCTCTTTCAGTGGAGTTTCCCAGTCTCTTCTTAAAGCAACTTCTAAGTAAGTGACAGAAAAAGTAGTCAGTATTTTAATTTGATTTCAAGGCATGCTATTAGATGGCAGAAAAGGCCTGAGATTTTGGTCCCTTCTTCCAGTACTGTTTGAAATCTGCATTAGGTGAGTGTTGGACGGGAGTGTACGTGTTGGCTGCTCTTTTTATCTCCTGGTGCTGAATGTAGGTCTTTCTAGTGTCACGCTTGGCACTGATGGCAGCAGCTCCCCATCTCTGTTAGAAGAGTTTTTTGAATTGCACTTCAGGGGCATCTTAAATCCCAGCGTAGTTAAGAGACTAATTTAGATTCTCTGAGTTACTTTTGGAAAGCCTACAGGGATTCTGAACTCTTCTGAAAGTACTTAGCCAGGATTTTGTCTCAAATTTTTTACTTTAGTAAAATGCTAGTTCAGATTTAGAAAAATGAAAGAGGAAAATATTTGAATCGGTGTTCTAAAGCACTTTTTCAATAAGTCAATTGCAACCATTTTGACTTGGTACTTTGTTTTCCTTTCAGTTAACAAGCATAAGCCATGGATTGAAACAACCTATCATGGGATAGTTACAGAGAATGACAACACGGTGCTCTTGGACCCCCCCTTAATAGCCCTGGACAAAGACGCACCGCTGCGCTTTGCAGGTAAAGAATCCATCTGCATTTGGGTTCTAAGGGGTGGAAATGCTTTCTCCGTGCCATGCTGTGTGTTACTCAGTGTGTTTGCTGTAACAACAGCACAATCTTTCAACGCTTTTGGACCCTAGGAAATGTTTGTGCGTGGACCAGGGTTTTATTTTTTTATTTGCAGCCATAAATACGCAGCTGTATCCGAATATCCAGACCAGAGAGGACTCTCTGTTGTAGCTGTTGATGCTTCTTTCAATTTCATGTGTATATGTTAATTTTTCTATTTTTCTGGGCTTTGGGTTGTGTTTTATTTGTTGTTTTCTCTGTTGTTGGTTTGGGTTTGGATTGTTTTGGCTTTTTTTTTTTGTATAGTGCCTAACTTTTTCCTCAGGCAGGATTCCACGTTTCACAGCATTCAGTCCAGGAGTTCCAAATGGATTATTTTCTCATTCTGAAGAGAGTTTTTGGTTTTGTTAGTGTTTCTGAATCGTGTATTAATAGATTGAAAGCCGTAATTAGTAGAATTAAGATTGCAATTTTTTTTTCTGTGCAGCATTTGGCCTGTAGAAATCTCGACTTTCTGTGATAAATTTATGTAGCAATTTGGGGCCTTTTTTAAAAAGCAGATGGCCTCTTCTACCTGAAGAAAAGTCTTTTTCTCCTCTAACAAAGAACACAGAGAAAGTTACACAAGCATTCGCAAAACATAGGCTAATGCTTCACTTTCAGCTGACAGATGATGGCTTTTGTACAAACTTCCACAGTTGTCTCTTTCCTGGAAACTACAGCTTAAGAATACTCTGTGCACAAATTGGATGCAGTATTGTGGAAGTACTTTACTGGTTTGACAAAATGCCATAAAACTGTGTTTGAAGAGTACCATCAGGCATCTGCAGGTATTTCCGTTAGTTCTTCTGGAGAACACAAGCTTAAATGAGATAATTGCAGCAGCTTACTTGGTTAAGTAAAATTTTAGAGGGAAGAATCCTAGTAAAATACCTGGATGATGTTCCATTTTGGGGAACGTTGCTTAGCCTGACTTCAAGGAGGAAGGGATAGAAAAAGAGAGCGTTTCAGTGAAGTGCCATTTGAAATGTTCAGCATGGTAACTGCATTGTGTGCTGCAGGATTAGGACAGCTTGGTCACAGTTTCTTAACTGGTACTTCAAGTAATAGTCTTGTTGCGTTGTCATAAGGCTGGAACTATCTCCAAGGCTGCCTTTCAAACTCAGGAAGTTCAGAGGTAATGGTAAACTTCCGAAATGCAAACTTTCTCATGCATTGGACACACATGGCAAAGGACCTTAAGTGGAAATAAAGCTGCCATCAAAAAACCTTTTCATTTCCAAGTGAAGAAGCTTGTGTTGAGATACACAAAATCTGTTAAGTAGAAAGAGGTATGGGAAGGCTGACTGCTGACTTGTGTAGTTGGCGATTAGGAGAATATGAATCACCTCTCACAGTTCTCAAGTGTCTTAGATGTAGGCGCTGGGATTTTGACAGCATAGAACAGATTTGGCAAATAGCAGTTTTATACCACTTGGTGGATTGTAAGGTTTTCTTGGGTGCTGGGTATCATCGAGCTTTAAGAAGGTACTGACAAATATATCTTCAAATATATTGTCAAATTTATAGAGGAAAATCCAATGTCAAAGCATCTCTTCAAATGAGGCTGCTTTTCCATCGTGTTGATCTGAACTGTATAAACCTGCTTTTGCTTAATGAACATTTTTACCAGCTGGAAGTTGGCTTGATTAAACATTTGTATAAACATTATATATTTTACTTTGAAAACCAGAGAGTTCTTAAGCAGCGGCAGAACAAATAGTCACCTTAAATTCTGAGGATAGCACGCTAACGTTGCGGAGAAGTTCTCAATATGACTCAGTTGGATTTGAGTTGCATAAATTTTGAACGTCTGTGCCAAAGGAATCTATAAAAGTTATTTGTCTGCCATTAAAGCTCTTGAATCTGTCTTTGAGGAGACGGAATGTGGGAGACGTGTTGAATCAGCGTTACCAGCTCTAGTTGGTGATGCTGTGGTCATGTCCTAGGGTGGAGAATAACGTTGTTGTTGTCCAGCAGCATCTATGTGGGTGTTTAAGTGTGAGAAGCCCATTAGATCAGTGACATGTTTTCACAGCAAAACAAAGCATTTTCAGGATTAAATGGCTGTTTCAGCCCTAACTGGTGTATTCCTACTTGGAAATCAAATCTATTCATGCTTCAAAAGGTTGGGCATTTTAATTAACTGTGCCCCTAGCTGAGCTGTGAAACTTTTGAACTGACTGCAAGTTTAAAATACTTCAAATAGAGCTTTTTGGTCTATTATGTAAGTGGGTAAGAATAAATAGGGTTATATAGATGTTTATTTCTAGGGTAATTTGTACGCTTGTACATCTGAAAAAGACACCCTTCTGAGAATAGAATTTGAATGTGATCATGCCCAGTTGTCTCCTTATCCTGCTGGACAGGTAGAGAAACTATGGAGCCAGTCTTCTTGTATCATGATTGGTACAGATCTGCTTGAGAAGACAGTGACCATTCCCTTTCCTCAGTGAAACTTTCCTACACTACAACTGAGTCCTGTTGGGATTTAATCCACAATGGTTTTGCTGAGGAAAAAATAAAATGGACAGCTACGTTTTCTATGGTACATTAAATTGTGTCCAAAATCAGTTTGATGTCTGAAGGCCTCTGTATGGATTTCCCCTTTACCATACAAAAAGAAACTGAATTTTTATTGCATTTGAACCAAGCAGTGTTGTGTCTGACTGCCTTTGCATCGCTGAATGCGTTCTCTTCTGACAGGATAATGCAAGGTCTTGCAAGCAAGATGTTTGAAACGTTTCCCTCATTGAAGGCAATGTTTCCTTGGTTTTTTGATATGTCTGTAATAGAGTTTTAATCCCTGTTCCCCAGCCCCTGGAGAGAACCACTTCTCAGCCACAATACTTTTATTTTTTTTCCCCTCCCTAATTTAGGATGCAAGAAGTATTTTTGTGGGGGTTAGGAATTTTTCAGTTTAGACCATGAATATGCATAGAGCTTTGAGAATGATCTTGCAGAATCTCTATTTATTCTTTTTTAAAAAACAACAACAAAAAAAAACCCCAACCCTAAAAATCCCCCAAGCTTTTCTGCCAGCCTCTCCCCAGAGGTGCGCGGGGCTCAGACGTCACGGCCGGCCCGTGTTTGTTCAGGGCGGGGAGCTTTGCTGACGTCCTGTCTGCAGAAGGCCCCTGTGTAATGCAGGGCTCAGCAGGACGAGGGTCTAAAGGAACGATGTGTAGAGGAGATGAATGACCCTGTAATTAATCAAACGGATCAGGAGGTTGATCTGGTCCCGTCCGATGAGGGACTCGCCGCGTGTCCGACGGATGTGTCGCGGAGCCGGTTGGCGAGCCTGGGAGGAAGCTTGGTTGTGATGGTGCTTCAGCCATTTCTCCATCAAATTTAAGGCACGCCTGACGTGACGCTTTGGTTTGTATCCGAAACGGAGTTATCACCAAGTGTGAAGTTTAAAATGGGTTGGACTTTTAGCGCTTGTGTACGGCGCGAAGAAATACTCGTTTAGGAGACGGTCCAGAGGCATTCGCTGCCAAGGATGCTGTAAGCACAGGAGAGCCTTACCTGTACTCTGCAAATACATACATCCCATAACTAAATGAATGAGGTGAGAATGAGTATCATCCATCTATGAGAGTATTAGTCTGTAAATTGCCTTACTTGTCTTCAAGCAGCTCTGGAACAGTCTGTAATATCTTTTGGAGAAGGGAAAGAGGTTTAATTTATAAAATATTTTGTACTTTAGGGAATTACTCCTTTTTGCTGCTTCTCATTGCAGAGACACTTTGAAGAAGAGAGCTTCAAAAGCCTGCTAGGTTGGGAGCTCTGCATTTGCTTATTGAGAGCACTTGCATCATAAGCAACACCACTGTTTTTATGCATTGTAACTTTTCCAGTCACAAATCTGTTAATCTTATCAGTGTGAAGTGGCAAACAGGACTGTATGGGGTCATTTAGTGTTCTGAGAAACATCTGGCAGGTGTTGAGCTATAGCACACCTTGGACAGAAGCCTGACACCTTAATAAGCATCTGGAGACGTGCAGATCTTTACCAGAGAGCTTATTTATGTCTTATGCTCAGGAGCAAAAAATATAATGCCTGAACTTCCAAATTGGCATTGGTGCCAGAGGTAAAGGTCACTTCAGATGCTAAAGAGCTGGCCAGTTTTTAAACAGCCTCCCTTTCTCCCAGATGGGTAATTGCCACATTAATACACTTCTTCCTCTTCTCTCCATTATCAGGCTTTCTGCTTTAATGTTCCCTTCCCATATATTTAATTTTTTTTTTCCTGTAACCTTAATGTTTCATGCACAGCACTCGACTCTGAAGGTTAGAGTTCTTGGAAGGGGCCAGGGAGGTGGGTGTACAGGAGGAAGAGATGGGGAATATTGAAAAGCTTGCAGCTGGAATGGCACTTCTGGCTAATCAGTGGTGTCAGCCACCAATTTCAGCAGTCTAAAATTTTCTTGAATGATCCTTTTTCCAAAAGGCATTAAAATGTGGTGTTATATTTCTGTCCTGGGTAAGAACAGACTGAAATAAATGATGTGGGTGCCACAAGAGGCAGCGTATTTGGCACATGAAAATAGAGGGCTGATTATAAATCTAGGGGTTACCTGAAGGGAGTTTCAGGGAGAACCTAATGAGAGCTATTTCAGAATCTAGCTCCTTTTAAAAGGAAGGACTGGAAATCATGATGCATTATAAGGTAATTTTCCTTAAGTATATCTCTGCTGCAGTATTCAACTGTAAATTTGCCTTGTTTGAAATATGTGGGAATTAACAGGAGATCTGCTCAAAGTGCTGTTAAGGGTACAGGTCTGCTTTGTTGGACTGGAATTCAGGTCAGAGATGATGGTAATGAGGAAAAAATAATTGATACCTTGGGTGATGTGTAAGAGGTGGTAGTTTGGGGTTATAACAAATGATGATTTCATGGGGAGTGAAGGAACAGGGTTAACTGTATTTCATTAAAGCTGTGAAACCACACCAGGTGCCTGTCCCAGTCATCTCATACCATCGTCAAACTCTGTGATACCTGAGATGTTCTCAGGAGTGTGGAAGATCCAGGAGACTGTGGAAGCCTGTAATTTTCTGGAGTGGCTGGAGGGGGCCAGGCAGGCTGCTCTAGGGCATCCTCAGTGCTGGTGGATGAATATATTTGAGTACCTGCATCTTTTCTCTCCATCAATACAGTATTGCAGCAGTAGAATTAAATGAGAGAAGCTGTTGGTTGCTTGTTTAACCACAAAAAGCAATATACTGCTGGAAAAATACATAGCTCCTTCGACCCTCCATTTCTTACATTAAAGCTTCGTTAGGGTCACAATCTAATGTGTGTATTTTTTAGTGATGAATTATGGCAATACTGTCCAATTGAGTTTGATGTAGAATTTAAATTTTGCAAATGCAAGGAGTTCCACAACCTAGACCACCATTTATGTGGAAAGACAAAAATCCCACGGTTATTTAAAACAATTTAATTTTATTTTTTCTCCTGGAACTGAGAAGGGGAGTATGAAGTTTTTTAATTGTAGGAACGTGGTGGTTTCAGTATGGTAGATAAAAAGTTTGCTTCTATTATTTAACCTGTCTCCTCTAAATAGAATAGTATAAATAAATACTGATAAATTCTACTTCATGGATAGTTCTTTATCAATGTGGAACTTTGAAAATATCTTTTGTTTAGCTATTGGTATTACTAAAAGAAAGAAGGGGGGGGAAGAAAAAGCCTTTTGATAAACATTACACATTTCAAAATTCTACAAATGACAACCTGGAGTTAAATTTAAGTCCTATTTAACATAACTAAAGCTCTAAAATTGTAACAGTTGCAGCAAAACACCACTGGAATTTTAAAATACAATTTTTCCACAGCTTTTCTGCGTAATGTGTGCATCTTTGCCTTTTCCTTATTTGCTCCCTTTGAACCTTTCCTGTTACTGACTTGGGTTTATCTTTTCTCCCTTTAGAGAGTTTTGAGGTGACAGTCACCAAAGAAGGTGATAAAGGGTTCTTTCTATCCCTTTTATGAATATTAACCTACTAACTTTGGTTATGAAATGGGGAATCAGCACTTAAACAGAAGATCCTGTCATGCTCTTTTGTCCCATTTATTCTCCCAGTTTTTTTCTATTTTAAAATATATTGATCAAAACTGTTCTGTAACCAAACCCTTGGTTAGAAATATCTGTAAATCAGACATCCATTTGAACCTCTGGGGATTGCTGTACGTTGTGTGGACACTGAAGAAGTTGGTTTGGGGGAGTTTAGTGTTTTCTGATGACTATTTTGGGGTTTTTTTGCATGTGCTTTATAAAGTGCTATTGAATTGCTGAAGCATAACAACACCTTCCCTGCAGTACACTTCCTTCAGTACGTACTCCTGTAGTTTCAAATCAGAAACAAATACCTTTTTTTGAATACCTCTAGACATGTTTACAGTAGGAGTGCACTCGTGGTACTACGATGCCACTGCAACTATAATAACAACAAAATAGTGGTTTCTGTTGATGTAAAAAAAAAATAAAAATAAAAATCACCTTCAAAATGTACCAAGTTTTATAGGGAAAACCAGAATGTAGGTGATGAGACCGTTCCCGGAGCGGCTGTGAGCACAGCTAGGTGTGCAGGTGGACCTGGCAGTGCCAGCAACAGCTCTTGTAGTGTCGTGGGCTTAGATGTGCTTCAAATGATGACCAGGGACTTCTCTTGCAAGGTTGTCAGGGTGCAGAGTTTGACTAGAAAGGAAAGCCAACTAAAATCATTCCTTGTGAGAGCTTCCTTGACTAACATGTTTGGTCTGTGTTAGTAGGCAGCTGTTGAAATGGATGCCTGAGAAGTTGGTATTTCTACCTTTCTCATTCAGTAGTTTGTTTTGATTCCCTAATTTTAGCCAGGTACATTGCACAGGAAGACTTTGTTCTTTGATCCGTTGACAGAATTTCTGTAATTATGGTGCTGAACCTGTACTCGAAGCTTTTCCATCCCTTGACTTGTAACTGTGCATTTTAACCTTTTGCTCTGGTCAAAATAAACAAGCTGCCCAGCTATTCCCAGTAGCTTGGCGTAGAAGATTACCAGTGGCCTTGGCTGTATGCTCTCATAAGATCTACTCTTACCCTAGAGCTATCTCAAGTACTCCTGTGAAATGCCTGTCTACATTTCTCTTTTTCTCTTTTGTACTCCTGCATGAATGGATGCAAAGTAAACAAGTTGCTTGGAAGGCAGACGTATGCTTCTTTTTACTAAAGTTCCCAGAAACCACCCATTTTAAAGCACCAGTGCTCTCGCTTTGTCCACAGACCCTCACAAACCCTTGGCTGCAAAATATTTCGTCTTTTGTTTTACAAAAAAAAAATACGCCTCGTGATTTTGGCCTCGTTCTAACCTCTCTTGCTTTGAATCTGTAGGTGAGATTTGTGGATTTAAAATTCACGGGCAGAATGTTCCCTTTGAAGCAGTGGTAGTGGATAAATCCACTGGTGAGGGAATAATACGCTCTAAAGAAAAGCTTGACTGCGAGCTGCAGAAGGACTACACGTTCACCATACAGGCCTATGACTGTGGGAAGGGACCAGATGGAGCAAATGCAAAAAAATCCCACAAGTGAGTAAATCTGGGGTGGGCCGGGGGGAAGTTGGGTTTCACGTGACCTCCTGCTCGTGGGGATTTATGGGCTGTGTATTTAGAGTAAATGTAAACCGAGTGTTAATACTGGAAGGCTTTCATGTAATGGGAAGGAACTGGTTTTGACATTTCTTTAGCTGTATTCTAGATGCTGCTGCTTTATCCCTTGACGTCTCCGAATTTACATTAGCAAATAGCGTGGAGAAAGAAGCAGGAAAACTTGACATAGATAAAATCTGGCTTGAATTGATAGAAAGAAGTTTGCATTGAATACCAAGCCTGGATATTGTTTCAGAATTCAGTTTCAGAAGCTGAAAAACAGGTTCAAGAAGTCAATCTGTATTAAAATTGACAAAATGGAAAAGAATACGTGTTGCTGTCATTTCCACCCAGCCTCATGAAAAAACCAGCAAGATCAAGAGCATAAAGTTCATCTCTGCCTAGATAAAAGAATGGGAACAAAGCCATCTTTAATCTTTATCTGAAGTAAAAAAAAAACCGCAACGTGAAATGCTCTTGAGAAAATCCACTTGAGAGTAACTGTTTAACACCCTGGTGTAAACATCTGCAGAGCATGTGGAAGATTACCATTTGTGTGAAGCAAAGGAGGGCATAAATGAGATGAGGAATAGGCTAGAAGCAGTCATCTTGGTGACAAATAACAACCTTGTTACTCTGTATGAAGCTGTATGCTTCAATAGGCAGCAGAAAGTTATCACCTTAAGGATTACACCTATGGAAAATAGGTATGCCCTTAGAAATCTGTTTGATATCCAGTTTGGCTTTTGAAGAAAGATTTCAAAGAGAAGGATGGAAAGAAAAGTTTGGTTGGGTTGGCTGGAATGACATTCTTTGTTCAGTTTGGCAGCGTACACAGTTCCTTCCCCGTGCTGTAGAAAGTGCCTGTATTATTCTACCTGTGCTGGTTAATTGAGATGTAAACTCTCCTCTGATGTGTCTAGTAAAAATAATGCTTATCCAAATTCACGGCTACATAACAACCCAGTGCAGATCTAGCAGCATGTTCTGCAACTCTTCTGCAACCACAGCAGAATGGTGAGTTTCCAAGACCTGCACCTACAAACCACTGTTGAAATTGCCCTGGCCCATGGCTGTCTGGTTATGGTTTTTTGTGGCTTTTAACCATCTTGGAGTTTAGCTCTTAAAATCAGGAAGATAAAACGTGTTTGGTACAGAAGGCCATTTTTTGTGGCATTTGTTTAGCACTTAGGATAAAATAAAACCTTGAAGGCTTTTTTTTTACCTTTTTTTTTTTCTTTTTTTTTTTTAGCATGCGCATGGGAAAACTTATTTTTATGGAAGGATTGTAGTGATTGAAGTCTTTATTAGTTTGTGTTCCAGATACTTTTAGTTATTAACCTTTTCTCCTTGGTCATTGTTTTCCTACTCTGTATATACCAACAATCACTGACAAACATGAAAGGATTGAAATTCAAGATCCAGTCTGTTTAGGATTATCTGTCTAGCTATATGATGTCTTCCACTTCTGTGATTCTTCGATATAAACTGTCTGATCTCTCATTCCTACATCCAAAAGATAAGCCAGTTCTCACTGACTGACACAGCTTTATTAACAAAAGAAAGCTAATCAAAAGTACTTGGCTGAGCTCTTCGTCTGAGACCCGTCTTAACTGTCATTCTTCATATGAGAGAAAAGTTGGGTGTTTATAGGAAATAGTCTGACAGCAGGAAAAAGGAGGAGGATTGCACTGTTTGTAACACAATAGCAACCTATGTTATTGTATTTCTTTGAAACAGTGGCAAGTTAATAGCTGCAGTACAAGGGTTTGGATTTCACTTGCAAATAAACAGTGGTGAGCAATAACCTAGAACTACGCTGAATTACACAGCAACATCAGGGCCACTTCTTTCCAGGAGCTTAAATTGGGAAGGACAACTTCACCTGTAGAAGGAACTGTTCTAGCCAATTTCTGGCATAAATAGAAGGTTTTCTATAGGAAGCCTGACCTTCCTGTTTTCTTTCCAGAGCAACAGTGCATATTCAGGTGAACGACGTTAACGAGTACGCTCCCGTGTTCAAAGAGAAGTCATACAAGGCAACGGCTATTGAAGGGAAGAGGTATGACAACATCCTGAAAGTGGAAGCAGTGGATGCAGATTGTTCACCTCAGTTCAGCCAGATTTGCAGTTACGAAATTGTAACCCCGGATGTCCCTTTTGCTATTGACAAAGATGGTAAGAGTACGATGCGAGGTGGAGTGGGAATTATGGTATTTTGCCACCCTGAGAACAGGACTTGAAACTGGACAGCCTAAAACTACAGCAGCTTTGGTTTAGCCCTTTCCTACACATCATGAACTGGTCATGTTCACTTCAGCAGTTGGAATTGGTCACGAAAAGTGAGATGCCTTCCAATGCCAGTACCATGTGCTATCTACTGATCTAAGGAGCAGATGGTCCGTTGCACGTGTGTTTCTTGTAAAATGCTTTTCAAAGTAAACACAGTAGCTGTATTATGTTCTAAACCATCTCTTAGTAGGCTTGGAGGTTTTTTTGCCTATATTTTTCTGTATTAGGATAGCTTTTGCTAATTAGCTTTCAAAATGGGATTCCCTGGGTGTGCTTTCTGCACTAGAGATGCTCGTACATGACTCTGGAGGTTACAGTATCATGGTTAATGTCTTTGAATATAGTGATTTGTTCAGGTGAATTCCTTTCCACCGGTGATCTGTGGACTCTTCAAAATCTACAGACTACTTCTAGGGGCTCAAGCATGCTGACTAAGCAAAGCAAACCAGTTTTTAGTGGGCTTTAGTTGGAGTTTTGGGGTGATTCACGGTGTCAGTGGGTAACTCCCATGCGTGTGCCAACTTAAAAGCTAGAGAATCCTGGCACATACCAAACAATTTATGTATCAGTTACCACCTATGAACAGTTTAATATTAAGTAATATAATATCTACTGTTTAGAGCCTGTTAAGTATATACCTGCTGTTCTCTGTGTGTGTGCTCGTGTCTGGATTTTTTAGGAATCTAGGCCTGATGTCTGGCATTGAAAAGTCAAATAGTGATGGGTTAATTCACTTGCAGGTGTTGTCTGTTGAAATCTTGGTACCTGTATGGCATACATAGGTGGTACCTGGATGCATTTAATATGGCAGTGACCTTGAGAAACGAGTAGATACTGACATCTGATTATTGCTTGCTTTTTTTGTTCTTTTTTTTTGTGTGTGTCTGTGTTAGGTTATATAAAGAACACAGAAAAGTTAAACTATGGTAAAGAACATCAGTATAAATTGACAGTAACAGCGTATGACTGTGGGAAGAAGAGAGCTGCTGAGGATGTGTTAGTTAAAATTAGCATTAAGCCTACATGCAAGCCTGGCTGGCAAGGTTAGTTTGATCTCCTATCTGCTTTTGGCATTTGCCTCTACCTTCAGTGAAACGTGATTCTTAATACTGGTTCTTTGAATAAATACACAGGTTGGAGCAAAAGAATAGAATATGAGCCTGGTACTGGTTCGTTGGCTCTGTTCCCTGGTATGCATTTGGAGACATGTGATGAGCCAATAACCTCAATTCAAGCAACGATTGAGCTAGAAACCAACCATATTGGTAAAGGCTGTGATAGAGACACCTACTCGGAGAAATCCATTCACAGACTGTGTGGTAAGAATGCTTTTATTAAAATGGTCTCCCTTGCTTATTAGATTTTCTTTTAATATTATGTCAATATCTTATTAAATCAGTGAGTAGATAAGGTCTTCATTTGCATGTGGTTTCCTCCAACTCTTTTCTTAGCCAGCAGTAAGTGTGAGATTGGCTGAAGGTGACTTTCAAATTCTTCTCAAATGCACTAAAGAATCTCTTCCTTCTGCCTCTGCACTAGCCTATATAGACTAATAATTTCCTTCACATGAGATTCGTGTTCAAGAGCTGAAAGTTTATGGAAAAAAAGTTTGTGAACCCTTTATAGCCCATATGAAAGAACTGAGATTACAGGACCAGTTATCACTGATGATTTATGTCTTTGACTTCAACTGAAGTCAGTTGAAAGTGTGAATATGGTGTAACCCTGGTAGAGACCTGGGCAATTCTTAAGCTGTTCCCTGATGAGGTCACTGTGCTATTAGTGATACAGTCTTGAAGTGGGGAAAAACCTACAAGCTGAGTACCTGCTGCATATCATTGCTGCTGACTGTGATACCATTTAGACAGGCATCTGGGAGGGGATGCTTGTACAGCCTTCTTCAACTGGGTGAATATTTGTCTAACAACTGGTACAGTGTCAGGAGAAAGGCATCGTGAGGGACAAGTGGTATTAGTGTAATGGTTCCTGAGGTGGAGACAAAATAAGGCTCTGGAGCTGTAGAGATAGTAAGGAAAACAATGAGATTAGTTGTCTACCCAGGAGTGAAGTTTATGGAAGTCATTGTGATATTAGATGTCTATTATCAGTGCCATGTTATTTAAGAGGAGAATTGCTTGATGTGTGATGATAGTGCATAATCCTGACTGTTGGTGCTGAATAATCAGTGTTGAGAAAAGCAATTTGGTTTGAAACTGATCTTTTTACTTTCTACCTTTTTTCATTTGATCATTTTTATTGTAGGTGCTTCTTCTGGCACAGCTGAGCTACTTCCCCCTCCAAGTAGTGCTGCTAACTGGACAATAGGACTTCCTACTGACAATGGTCATGACAGTGACCAAGTCTTTGAATTTAATGGCACACAAGCTGTGAAGATTCCAGATGGTGTTGTCACAGTCAATCTAAAAGAGCCCTTCATGATTTCAGTATGGATGAGGCACGGGCCTGGAACCAAAGAGAAAGAGACAATTCTGTGCAATTCAGACAAGACAGGTTTGTCAATACTTCAGATACAAACAGTCTCACTGTTGGGGTTGGTTGGCTTGTTTGTTTTTATGTGCTGTGGCAGCACATGTGAGAACCTGGAGTTTCTTCTCTAGCTGAGGGGTTTTTTGGCAGTGAAATGAGGCAGATTGTAAAAGCCTCTTTTTCTTGTGCTTACCAGTGGGCATGGCCTTGGATTATCTAGCTTCAGATTAGGCAGACTTGGTTTTCTAGTTCTATTTCAATTTACATTGTGCATTTCTTTTTGCCACGGTAGATGACTTATCCTGGCAATGCAGTCTCAATTTTGCATCCCCAAAGATAGACTTATTCTTGATGCTGCCTAAAATTGTTAAGACACATATAACAGGTTTAGTGACAGCATTTGCTAGGAGGAGATAATTTCTCTTTCTCCAGTGAGGAAGTCTTTTTTTTTTTTTCACCCTGTGCATATTTTCAGTCTCTGTGACTACTACAGACACGATCACTTAGAAGATGCTATTAATAAGGAAATCTGATAACCCTGTTTCCATAATTGCTGTCTAATGGGGATATAAGAATTCTTGTCTTTGTTAGCTGGAGCAGTGGATCTGTTCAGATTATTAGAAAGGTACTTTATTTATAATGCTGCTAGGTTTTTCAAATGAAACTACACTGAGTACATTCCAAATTTTATTTGAAAATAAAATTTAACAGTGTTTGTAATACCCTAAAAGCATTTCTTTGAACAGGAGAAAAGTGATTGTTATTCAGAATCAGGTACAAATATTCTCCTCTCTTCCCTACCTTCATCCATTCCAGTTAATCACAACCCAATACTTTGGATTCATGGAAGTGAACTGGTGGAAAAAAAAAGGAAATTTAAATACAGTTTTCTTCTTTTAAAGTACATGGGAAGCAGACCTTCAAAACAAGCTTTTATTCCTTGGTTTGACCTAATCATATGATTTTTGCTACAGTTTCTGGTAGTGTAAATCTTAATTTGCCTTCATTTCAGTGGTGTGTTATCCAATATCGAAAGACTGGAACTAGGTTTATTGGAGGGTGGTAATTTTGACTTTATTGCACTAGAACAACACAGATTCAATACTGTCAGGCTGAAAGATTGGCATGATTTTGGCATTTTTTTCTTTCCTTTTTTTTGACTCATCCATGCCATGGAATGGATCATGTAGCAAAAAGGGTTTTTTTCCTGATTCTTTCCTGTTTCTCCAGCATCTCAACTTTGCATTTATTTTAAATAATAAATCCTTGAGAGCTACAACTCTGTAGTTTTCTCTTAGGAAAGCACATCCACCTGCCATTGTGTGTACACCTTCTAAAGCAGTAATTACATGAGGTAGGAGCTACTCAAACGTAACAAAAAAAAGCTCTTCTGTTTGCAAATAGAGCTCTCTTTCTGCTGCTGACAGGTGTATCTCTTGAGTCTTCAGCCCTATGCCTTGATTTAGATGGAATTTGGAGATAGACATGTCTATTTATTGTACAGTGTGTTATCATGGGTTCTTCAGGAATGTTTGCCCAAACTACTATTACAAACCCCTCGCGTTCCTCTCAACGTGCTCAATTTACTTCTGCATTTGTTTCTTCCTGTCAGTTACTTGGGGATTTATGTATGAAATTACAGAACAGGTGATACTTTATTTTATTTTATTTTTGAGTTCTTAAGGTTTACAGCAAACAATAATGTCCATTAAAACTCCTGTGCAGATATGAACCGGCACCATTACACGCTCTACGTGCACAACTGCCGACTCGTTTTCCTCTTCCGCCAAGACCCTTCGGAGGGGAAGACATACAAACCTGCTGAATTTCACTGGAAACTAAACCAAGTAAGTTTAGGAAGACAGTTTGTAGGATGTTAGAATGCAGTGGAAGCCGTCAGACACTGAACTCTCCCGTAGTATAATTATTAATAAATACTTCTTGCAACTGCCAACTTGTGATGTCGTGTTTCATGGAGTCCGACAATACTGAATTTGTGCTCAAGTGTCAAGGCAGATTCAGCTATACCTTTTCATCTTGAGTATAAAATACTGCTTTAGTGGTTTTATTAAGCCCTGTTGGATACTCATGCAATAAAGTATAAGTCATTGTCCTGCAAGGTAGGAAAAAGGGTGGATTTATATGTGAAAATACAGTGTCTGTGATGTCAGTTACCTTAACTCGATACACTAAGGTGGTGTGCATGAGAAAGCAGCACTCATTCCAGTTTGCTTATAGCATTAAAGTATCCAGAGCATGCAGCATTTTGCAGATCAACCTGTTCATGAGATAATAGCAGAACGTACAAACAAAAAGTAGAAGAAAACTTCTAAAACTTTCTTTCCCCAGGTGTGTGACAAAGAGTGGCATCATTATGTCCTCAACGTTGAATTTCCTGCCGTAACTCTTTATGTAGATGGTGTTTCATATGATCCTTTCCCAGTGACTGAAGATTACCCACTTCACCCTTCAAAGATAGAAACACAGCTAGTAGTTGGAGCATGCTGGCAAGGTATCTATTTACAATTCTTGATACTTTTAATTTTATTTTTTTTTTCCAATGAAATCTTTGTCAGTAGCCTAGAAGTACATAGCAGATCTTTTAGTGCATGAACGATGACTTGTTTTGTATTTTGCAGACTATTTTTGCTCCTAGCTAGTGTCACATGTTTCCTCTTTTAGTAATTTTTTCCGTGAGTGTTTTTTTGCTCATTGGCCACAGGTGCTTCTGAAATAGGAATCTACTTGCCAAACTGCATTCCATCAAAGTGGGTTTTGTGGTAACCATGGGAATATAGCTGGCTTATTTGTAATAGCAATTGTAAGAGTGCATCATTTAAGTCGACTAAGCAAAACAATTTCAAGCAGGTTGAAAAGCATACTGTAGAAAAAGCTTTCTCATAAATGGAAGCATGACCAGCAGGCAATTCAGCTAAGCCACACAGTGATGCTGTCCCTTGGATATTTTACCATTTCTGCTTATAAAAATAAACATAGAAAGCATCTGCTTTATTGTATGCAGACTGCTGCTTAAACCACGATATTCTGCAAGCTGTAAAATGCTGATTCATGTGCTTTAATACTTGGAAACTCACTCTTCAAAGCTTGAGAAAAAGAAGATTGCTTCCGAACGGGGAGGCTGATTACCAGAGATCTTTGTAACAAAGCTCACGCTTCACGGTCCTGAACTGAAATGTTTGTTTTCTGATTAAATTATGCCCTAGCCTGGGATAAGGCTGATCTTTTTGGACAGAGATAAACCAGTATGAAGTCATTCATGTGTTACTGTATTTCAGAATACTGACTGTAGTGGAAGTCTGCAATAATGCATAGAAATAGCTTGTGAATGAATGAGGAATGGGAAGCTTGGAGACATGTTAATCACATTTAGTCTTCTGCCTTATAATGTCTCTTAAGGCTTTGCAGTGTGAATGA
Source organism: Actenoides lindsayi (assembly GCA_025331215.1). NCBI lineage: Eukaryota > Metazoa > Chordata > Aves > Coraciiformes > Alcedinidae > Actenoides > Actenoides lindsayi. The sequence continues at coordinate 24,085 of WTSP01022602.1, forward strand.
AAGTTGGATTATCAAAATATCCTCTCCATCAAATTTACTGTGTTGTGACAAGTTCTCTGTCTTTCAATATTCATGTTATTTCAGTGCTAAATTCATTCTTTTCCCTTCCTTTGAGTCAATTAATTATTTTCTCCATAATTCATCTCATTCTGTTTGTGACTGTCCAACTATCTCTTCTAGCTCAAAGGGAAGCCATAGTGGCTGGTTTTCAAGAAACTGGAGCTTGGAAACTCTGTTCCAGCTAAGTGTATGGATTGTGTAATGGCTTCCATATATGTTCTGCATCCTAACAAAAGCATATACATTTAGTGTGAAAACTTCTGTGCTTTCATGTTGGCACCATTATGTGGTTCTTTAATTTCTTTTCATAGGAATTGTCTTTTTAATGACAGGAGACTGAAATGGGAGCACTAAAAGTCTGGAATACAAAAACCTGAGGCACACTACCTTTTCAAAATTCCACCAAAAGCTTTATTGTTAGGGGATTAGAAAACAGGGAGGAAAAATTATGCCTAGGCATGAAGCTAGTGTTTAATGCCATCCTCTTTTGTCTTACCAAGATTTAAAAATAAATCAGGCTGCTCTAAGTTACATACACAGCTCAGCTCTAAGGAAAGAGAGGTGTTATGCTTTTGGAAAAGTTCTTTTAACATTTCTTTTAAGAGATTAAAAGCTGTTATTCTTTTTTGGTGCTTCTCCTCCCAGACTCTTCCATCTGATAAATTGCTTAATACACAGGATACTATTACTATAATAAAAGAAATATGTTGGTAATGGCTCCTTTCAGTCAGCGTTGAATACCTTTTGATGAGTTGCTGATGCAATCTGGATCTCACCTTAAATTCCCCTTTAGTAGCTGGGAGAAGAGAAAATCAATTGAGCCAGAACTATTGCTAGAACTATTGTCTCATTACTGATAGTGGTTTGTGTGAGATGGGGTATCCGTGGTTACCGCCTTCGCCAGCCTCACTGGTTTTACTGCAGCTCGTGGGGGGGGCTCTTCACGTTGTCCTGTCACGAGTGTGACGTTCTCAGAACAGCAGAGCAGTGCCCCTTCCCCCCTCTGCAGCTGAGGGTGTTTCAGAGAACTCGGAATCCTTGAGAAGCTGGGTCGGGTGTAAGGAAGGCTTTCTGGGGGAAGTGCTGCTCTGTGTTTTCTGTGATAAGAGAGTTTGCCAAATTGTAACTACTTGGTCCTTTCCCTGTTGCCCTGTTCTTTGTCTTGCTTTTCTACAGAATATACAGGAAATGAAAATGACAATGAAACTGTGCCCGAGACCTCTGCAGGTTGCTGGAGTTTTTTCCCTACTGTTTTGTTTCATTTTTAAGCCAAGACATTGCTTCATCTCGCACACAGCATGAAATGCAGGCATTGCATTCGGGCCATTGACCTCCACATAATCCTCTCCTAGCCTTGGTTCTTCATTGTGCTTTTATTTCCAGAGCTACATCAGCTGATTTGATTTTTTTTTTCTTTCTTTCTTTTTTGGTTTTCTTTTGTTTTCTTGGTGATTTTTTTTTTATTATTTTTTTTTTTGGTTGCACCCAAATGCACATACTCAAATTTGCAACCATTATGACTGCAGTGAAGTGGTGTGAAATAAGTTGCTGGTGTGAAGTATCAGCTATAATTACTTTTCATCCACTTTTGTTAAAACATAAATGCACGTCATCCTACATAGATACCCGTGTGTGTATATATCTATCTATCTATATGTAGGTATGTGTGTATACAGAATTATCCAGTAGGTTTGGCAGGACCTCTGGAAGTCAGGTAGCTCTGCTCCCCACACTCAAAGCAAGACCTATTTCATATTTAGATCAGGTTGCTCCTGTGTAACTCAAGGTCAGAGCTGTAATTTGCAGTGGATAGTGACTGGATCAGGGAGTGATACAAAGTTCTGACTGCAGTGAATGGACATGAAAGCTTTGACTACCAGGAATTTCAGGTAGGCTACAGGGTTTGATCTCCTTAGGAATTTTCCGTGATAGTTCAGTGGATTTTATGTCTCGAGACACCTAAAATTAGTCTATATTTCTAAAAGTGTATTGAAGATCTGTGCTCTTTCTGCAAAGGTAGGACCTCCTGGAATGGTTAGTCAGCAAGACGGACGAGGTGATCGTCGTGATGTCATCTTCAAAAAAATCTAAGTAGTAAGGGGCTTATTGAATTGCAATTCGTGGGACCTAACTCAGGTATCTAAAACTGAGTTACCTGAGTTTAAACTGTACTTGAATCCGTACAGAGAAGGTGACACCTTTAGAGGGGAGCAATGAACTCTTAGGCACCGTTTTCAGAATGAGTTGAATCGCTTTGTGGAGTTTCTGTCTGTCCTTTTAATGTGAAGAGAGCCTGCAATGATGGGTTTAGATGCAGCTAATTAACATCTAGAGCTGTTGTCTTCTGTCCTGATGGGCACTGCCCATTCTGTAGAGAGCCAACTAGTAGGAGGCGTTACCTCAACGTGAAGATCCAGGTTTCATAGTTCATCTCATTGCTTCTGTCTTTGATTTCTGACCAGCACCACCTCGCTGTATTGGGCAATTTCTTTTGACATCTTTGTTATGGAAATAGTAGCCTTAATTTCACAGTTCAGGATGGCCACTCGTGTCTTGAAGGCCATGTGCATGGTGAACTGTTTCTTTCTTTATGCTTGAGCATAACCACAAGGTTAACACCCAGAATGGATAATAACTAACCTGCATGTATATATCTTCGTAGTACCAGATGGCATATTTGTTATTTTACAGAAGAAAAACAATGAAAAGAATCAAAACATATCAAGGTTTTTCCTTTTTCCCTTCATGAAGGTGGTGAACTCCACATGGCTCAGTTTTTCCGAGGCAATCTGGCAGGTTTGATGATTCGTTCTGGTAAACTGGAAAACAAGAAAGTGATAGATTGCCTGTACACTTGCAAAGAGGGGCTGGATCTGCAAATGGCAGATGGTGTTGGCAAAGGCGTGAAGGTAAAGTTGTGTGTGTGTATATATATATGTATAAAAAGGGGAGCATCTGTATTGCTTTGCTGACAACAGCTACAAGTTTTGCTGGCAGAGTTTAGTTAGGGGTGTCCCAAATAAAACAAGCTAATCTATTGTGACATTTTGCATTCAAATGACCTGGAAACTTCCCACTCTAGACATGGTCTTAGTGGAAGTTAAGAATGAAAGTTTATGTGTTATGTTTAAGTCTCAAAGAGAGATTCCACCTTTGTAAGCCTCTTTGTTCTACCAGCTCTACCAGGTTGTCTAATAAAAGACAGGGATTCTTAACAAGCAGCTTAGTAGAATGATGCTGACTTGGTTGCCTTTTTCAGTAGCGAGGTTGTGTGACCAAAGCTAAATTTCTCCTTTATGTTGGCTGTGTCTCTTTCATTTTACTAGAGTCTTCACGTCAGAGCTATGACAAGTGCCTAGATTTGTTGGGGTTTTTTTAAGCATGAAACACTAACTATATTCCACTGGAATAAGGAAGTGATTAGGGGAGTGGAACTGTGTACTACACAGCCAGTAAAGAATGGCCTTACTGCTTTGGATACAGGTGTAATTATCCCAGCGTTTACCAGGCTGAGCGGTGCTGAACTCCCAGTTCATTACCAGATCCCATTGCTATTTGGGTCTTCTCTTACATGGGTTTTTTATCTTTTTTTCTCCCCTGTTGTTCCAGATCCACATGAACCCAAGCCAGTCAACGCTGACCATAGAAGGGGACGACATCGACAGAGTCGATAAGGCCATGCAGCACGTTTCCTACCTGAACTCCCGCCAGTTCCCAACACCTGGCATTCGGAGGCTTAAAATCACCAGTGATGTCAAGTATGTCCTAGTGCTGAAATCGTGGGTCCCTGTGATGCTGAAGCCTGGAAGGGTGTTCGTGTACCTCAGTTGTGATAAATAAAGGAGCCTTGCTGCCTGTAACCGTCAGACATTGGAATACAGCAAGGGTTTTCTCCACCAGCACTCTTGTTTTCTTCCGGAGAGTGTTGTAAGGAGTGAGTAAGGTAGGGAGGAGTTTACTGCGAGGGTGTGCTGCGAGTATGTCTCCAGTGTCACAGCTGTTAGTCACAGAGTAGGAAATGGGGCCACACGTTAACTGTAAGTAAAAATTAATTCTAAGATTGCTCCCTTGGTGGGGAATTCTTCCTTTCCACTTGATGAATTTATCTAAGACTCCCGGGTCCGAGACAGAGCTCTTTAAAGATGTATAAAGCAATTACTCTGCCTAATTGTGCCTCCTTCTCTGATAGCCTCCTTGACTGTGCAAAACTGCTTCTGTGTCTCTCAGATGTTTCAATGAAGAGGCCTGTGTCTCCATTCCTTCTGTGGAGGGGTACGTGATGGTCTTGCAGCCAGAGGAACCGAAGATCAGCCTTAGTGGCATCAACCATTTTGCCCGCTCTGCTTCCGAGTTTGAGAGTTCTGAGGGTGTTTCCCTCTTTCCTGAGCTTCGCATCATAAGCACCATTACACGGGAGGTGGAGCCAGAGGGAGATGGGGATGAAGATCCTACAGGTAACATCCTTTCCTGCTTAGGCTTGTTGGAGGATTTTCCTCTTGCAAAGAGGCGTAGATTTCTCTCTTAATAAAGAATCTAGCGGGGGAAAGGTGATGTATGTCACCCAGGTATTGGGACAAGGTGTAGATGATGTGCTCTGTGCTAACAAAAATGTACCTGGAAGTGGCAGTCAGCCCAGGTCATTATCTTCATGTCAGTATCCCTTGTTTGTATTTCGTTTTGTTGTTTTTATTTTTAACCATTCCTTCCTGAATACCTGCTCTCTTTACTTCAGGCCCAGGGTTTGATATTTGTTGTGTAAGAAGAGTTGAGTTTGCATGGGACATTTTATGTTTTGTCTGCTTCTCTTGTGTTCCTGCTTACCTCTGGCTGCTTCTCTGCTTTTTAGTACAAGAGTCTTTGGTATCTGAAGAAATCATGCACAACCTGGATACGTGTGAGGTGACAGTGCTGGGAGAGGAACTAAATCAAGAACAAGAGAGCCTGGAGATTGACATGACTCGATTACAGCAGAAGGGCATCGAGATGAGCAGTTCCAACCTGGGCATGATAATCACAGGTAGGGGCTATGACTTCTTCTTGTAGGAAGGGTCTGAAGACAGTGATCATGGGAACAGTGTGCTAGAGAGATGGTTTGTAACACTCGACTCCAAATACTGGTTTTTGACTAGAATTTCAAGCTTGGAGGTGTTACAATTATTTTGTGGAAAGCTGGGGTTCTAGAAAATGCATAATTCCAGAATCTCTTTTGTGCTCTCTTGTCCCACATGGCAGGTTACCTCTGGACTATGGAAATTAAGTATATTTTTGCCCAGACCAGGCACGTTCCTTGCACAGATACTCCAGTGCCTAGGAGCATGCAGCATTCCTTTCTATTTTATATCCAGAATATATTAATGTATTAGGAAGAAAGGCTCCCCAAATCCCTTTAAAAACTAACTGGGTCTAGAATTTTATCACAAAATCAATCCACAGAATTTCAGTGGAGCCACATAATGTGTGTCTGTGATGTTACCTTTTTTTTTTTTTCCTACTACCTGAAAATCTGTCAGCCAAGAAAACTTAACTTGAAAGGATAATAAGTGTGATGAAAGTAATATTTGTTGGTATATGTTGTCCTACTAGTCTTTTGAAAAGGAATTGTTACACTGGTTGATTTCTCTCCCCAGGGGTTGATACTATGGCTAGTTATGAAGAAGTTTTGCACTTGATACGCTACAGAAACTGGCACACGGTGTCTCTCTTTGACAGAAAGTTCAAATTAGTCTGCTCGGAGCTCAACGGCCGCTATGTCAGCAACGAGTTTAAAGTGGAGGTATGTGAATTATTAGTCTGGCTGTGGATGGCTGGGGGGATGGAAGTTGTTGCCTCAACTGATAGATAATTGATCAAATACTGATTTAGATTTCTGTCCTGTAAATAAATACTAGTAAATGTGTGCATTTCAGGCTGTGTTTTATATATCAGTGTGTTCTTAATCCTACATTCCAGCTGTAAATAAGGCTGCCTGAACAGAAGTGAAGCTGTTGTATTGTAGAAGAACTAGTGTGGCTGGTGGAAGTGTGAAGGTGAAAAGGTTGAATTGGAAAGACTATGTAGTAACTAAGAAAAAACCCCAGCAAACAGAGCAAGAGCAGTGCTACCAGAGACCTGAGCAGCCTTCACATACAACTTGTAGGATTCTGCAGATGAAACTTGCTGGGCTCTTTACTGTTTCGCTGGTGCAATGCTTAAATCCTGGATACAGAGGGTTAGTAACAGCACAGGCAAGCTGAACTTGCATTTCCTCTGCAGCAGAGAACAGGTTAATTGCTACTTCATACACTGTACATGGAAGTACAGCAGAAGAAAACATAAAGGGCACTAAAATTCCAGGTGCTGGCACGTGAAGTTAGTTATATTGAGAGGAACTCTCGTGTATCTCTGCATCTTTCAGCTGTGAGCTTGAATTTCTACATTTTAGAGCTGATTCAGAGTTGATTGCATTTGCCACTAGTTGGGTGGATGTGGTGGGCTGGGGAACCTCCTTTGGTGCAGTATAGAATATATAGTATAGTGTATTTGGGAACTAAGTATTGTGGGTTTGTTTCCTGAGGAAATTCCGTGAGCCTTGGGTTGGGATCTTACCAAACTGTTGAACTGCACACGCTTTCCTTGTGCCGTAGTCATCGTGCTCTCTTCCTGTTGTGCAGCTGGTCAGGGCCCCTGTGTCACAGTGTTCACTGCAGGAGGGGTCTATTTAGCTCTGCTTGTTCAGCAAGGAAACATGAAATACATGGGGTAAATGAGCTTGGAGTTGTACCTAAAAGCCAGCAGTGTTCAGTGTGGTTTAAACATTGAAGAGTAGGTTTCTTTCTTAACCTTATGACTGTAAGAGGATTTTTTTTCTTTGCTGTCAGCTATTCCACAGACTAAGAAAAGGTAGGAAGGAAGAAAATGTATTTAATGTGTTGTGTATCTTTGTATATACTGTTATTTCAGGATTAAAAAGGCTGGCTACCAAATTTGACAGTAAACTGGCTTTATCTGTTGTGTTCTGGAGTACTGGTGTCTGTACACAAACTTGCCAGGCTAAATCAGACTCGAGAGCTGCAGAACTGCAGGGCTTTGTGACAAGGAGTTGTAGCATGTGCAGAGCTACTGGGGGGGTTGGTTGTCCCCTGAGCCAAGCCATTGCTGTGCCGAAGGAGAACTGGATGCCTGCTCTGGGAAATAATTTTTTCTTTTTCTTTCTTTCTCTGTCTTCAGAAGTAAACTGTTGTATTTCTGGAGTTGAGTGTTCTCTTTCTGTTCCCAGGTGAATGTTATCCACACGGCAAACCCAGTGGAACATGCTAATCACATAGCTGCACAGCCACAGTTTGTTCACCCAGTGCATCACACCTTCGTCGATCTCTCTGGGCACAACTTGGCCAACCCTCACCCCTTTTCAGGTAAGAATCCTCAGTCACTGTCCAGCTGGTTTTGTTCTGGTGTTAGAATGGCACAGAGGCTTCGTGCTGCAGAGAGAGGTTTTCCCAGAGTGTGGATTAATAAATCTACCCCCAGTGTGTTGGACTGACAATCTAAGCAGCTACTCGGTCCTGTTGTGCTGTTGCCCAGGGTGGGAGGAGCGGATTACTAGAGATCCAGGAAATATCTTTACATTGGCAAATGGGAGGTATACTTGGTCTTGAGGGGACTTTAAGACATAGATAAAAGACTTGTGAGGAGCTGGGACAGTATTTCTTCTCGGATGGCACGAGGAAAGAACTGCAGCGTTGTTCCTTTGATGAGTCACAGCATCTGTTCTTTCTGTTTTAATTATATTAATTTGGCATGGGCCGAGGATGTGAGAGGAATTAAAACAGGGATTGTAGAGAGGAGTCTGTGTGTGGTGGCATCTGCTTTCCATGTGTTGTCAGTCCTTTGGTTTGATGTAATTCTACTTACGATCGGAGTTTGAGTTCTTATTCTCCAACTGTGACTTTTCAAGTGGCCTCAAAGTGCCTGTGTGTAGCTACGTGTAATATTTGTGTCACAGTTTCCCTCTTGCAGGGGATGGAGCAGAGGACTGGACCAGGCATTAGTGCTGTGTCAGAGTTCCTTATCGGTCTCATCTGAGAAACTCCTGTTATTCTCTCGTTGCAGTTGTTCCAAGCACAGCCACTGTTGTGATTGTAGTTTGTGTCAGTTTCCTGGTTTTTATGATTATTCTGGGAGTGTTCCGAATCCGAGCGGCACATCAGAGAACGATGCGTGACCAGGACACTGGGAAGGAAAATGAGATGGACTGGGATGACTCTGCTTTGACCATCACTGTGAACCCCATGGAGGTAACGCGGGGGTCCCAGCACTTAACAGAAAAATGCCTTTTTCCAGATGCAGTGGGTATGATTGTACAGGGACAGAGGAGGAGAGCAAAGCCAGCCCCTGAACACAGAGTAGAGACAGGAATGGTGGATTTTTAACGAAGGTGCCAAAGTGGCAGATGCCAGGAGCAGTTTGGGATCTTGTGTGGGTTACAGCTTCACGATACGTGAATGGGCTGTCAGGGGTCAGTGCCCAGCACCAGTGCTCATCGTGCTGCATGCCACCTTAGCCATGGTCTGCTTTCCTCCAAAGGGGCAAGAATTTATTGTTGAAACACCTGAGTTTGTGATGTTTCCTGTGGTTGGCATCTGAATTTTTGGAAAACCAGGAACGAGAAAGATGTGAATCCTTAATGCTCTTTGTGTGACCCTGCTTGAAAGGTCCTTTTCCAGTAGAATTTGAAGTGCTGGATCTCCCTTCAGAATGAGTTTGTTCAGAGTGACAGGACTGGTAGCAATGCTGTTTTCAAGAGCCCTACTTCCTTTTTCTTTTCTGGTTGCCTGGTTACCGCTGAACTTCTAAAAGGAGTAAGGAATCTGTAATAGCTCTTCCTCGATCTAGTGCCTCGTGCCTGAATTCAAAAGAATAAAAAGAATTGGGGCCAGAATGCTATCAACAGCTGATTCCTGTTTTCACAGACTTACGAGGATCAACACAGCAGTGAAGAGGAAGAGGAGGAAGAGGAAGAAGAAAGTGAAGATGGAGAAGAAGACGACATCACCAGTGCGGAGTCTGAGAGCAGTGAGGAGGAGGAGGGAGAGCAGGAGGAGGACCAACAGAATGTTAATAGACAGCAACAGCTGGAATGGGATGACTCTACCCTCAGTTATTGATTCCAGCTGTTCCCTTTGTCTTATGTTTCTGCTCTAGAAGACTCCACTGTCATTGGCTCCATTGTTACCAAGGATTCACGGTGTTTAAAAAAGAAAAATAATTCATTCTGGCCAGTAGATTCCACCCCCCCCACCCCGGTGTTTGTGTTCTGTCAGCTAGTTCCTGATGCTGTTCTAGAGTTGTAGGTAGCACCTTTTCCTTCAGCCATGCCTCAGTGACTGGATATTTTTTTTACGCTATGTGAGGAACCTCCTTGCACTTTTTTTCTTCATGTCATCTCAGCTAAGTGACTCTATACAGATCTGTAGCCATTGCACATGAATTTCTGAACTGTCTTCTTTTTATTTTGTTTCTTTTTGCTCAGTGAAACAAACTTGGCTTTGTTCCTTTTTCTAAAAGATGCAAAGGTTGCTTGTTGACAAAGGGTAAAGCTGCTCATTTCAGCCTGTTGATTTCTTTTAATATTTTTCTTTTTTCCCCCCCAAATTAGTGCATGTGTAAAGTGGCAGAATGAGGTTAATATGTAGAAGATTAACAGACTTTTTAATATTTTGTAAATATATTGGAATTATGTAATTATGTCATTTGTGGTAGTGAAAACAGGGATTGGGGTTTCAAACATGCTAAAGTAAAAAAAAAAAAAACAAATCATGCAGCATGAAATATTACAAGTCTCATACTACTGCAGCAGGAGCACGGGCACAGTTATCTAGTGTAGGTGTTTCAGTGATACCGTGTCATTGGCCTTGACTGCCGCGTTCGCTCACGCCCCACTCTGGTTTTTAACTTCTCTTTTCTTTAATCTCTTTTGTTTTTGCAGAGGGAACGGACAAGCTTGTGAGAAATTGTAAAGGCTTTAGAACCCCTGCAGAGGTTCAGCTGCCCTGTGCAATACAGTTGTTTGTATTTTTTTTTTTCCCTTTTTCTTTTCCCCTCCAATTAAGTCTTGGCGTAAGGGCTTTTAAGTTATTGGGGGGGGGGTGGAAAAAGCCACTACTTGGATGGTGGGCAAATTAATGTGCTGTTGGTGCGGTGCCACAGCTCCTATTGATTACAGGGAGGCTGCCTGTAGTACAATGATGGTCTGTTCGTTCTGCTGACAGGGTGGATTATTCATTTAGTTGGTTGATTGTTATGTTGGTAATTGAATCTGGAAAGCCTTGTACCTGTGCACCTTGGCTACCAGTCTACACAGATAGGTATTTTTTTGAGGTTTTTATTTTGGCAGTTGGGTTTTTCTGAGTTGTTAGTGGGAGGGTTTGGGGCATAGCTGATACCGTTTCTGTTAAACACACTCCTGCTCCTTCCCTGTAGCCCCTTGTACAGTACCTTGGACTGTTGGTGTATTAAGCCTTTGTTTACACTTAGTAATTGTGTTTTCCTGCTGGTGAAAAACTATAGCGTAAATTATCCAACCAGAAAACCTTGGGAATCATGGGAATATCATTCCAAGTCCAGATGATTGTGGTTGTTTCTGATCAAAGTTCGAACTTGGAATCGCAAAGGACTTTGCTAAAGAAATAGCTGAAAGGTACGAGAAGGAAGTTACGACCCCATGGTGGACAGCGGTAGTTTTTCTGCAAGGCAGGTCTTGTTTATTTAACTCTATTTGGTCTTACGCAGAGCCTTGAATAATGAATATCTGCTTACTTGATTTATTTTTTTTTTATTTTTTTTACGTTTAGCGGTGGATTAAAGAGAGTAACTTGTTTTGCTTGTAACAGGAGACTAGGACTCCAGTCCCTCCTCAGCACGGTAAGCAAAGTTCCAGTTTTCGCTCTCGTTTGTAGTCTGGGTTGTTGAGGTGCACAGCCCACGGCAGGGACCTGGGGCCACGGGGTAAGGGTGCTGGAGGAGCAACAAGCAAACCAAAGGGTGGGGCACAAAGGGTCATCATTCCACGAGATAGAAGATAAGGATGGATCCAAATGTTCCTGTAGTTTTGAGTTTCAGAGCAGCCCTCTCCTCCCCTCGTGCTGTGTGTAACGGGATCTAGCGGTGGGTTTGATCTGGGGTAGCGCGTGACTGCGGAGTGCCTTTTACAATAGTAGATGGACCTGGAAGCAGGGAAGAGAACCCACACAAGTAGCTTACTGTTTTTTGGGGTTGGTTTTGTTTTTGTTTTGTTTTTGTTTTTTTTTTAAATGTAAAATTTTAGATTTCTAAAACGGGGAAATGGTTTTGACTACTTATGTGGTAATATAACTGCTAGTTTTAAGTAAACTGGGAACCTTTTAACTTATGTCTGACAATTGTCCTGTGTTAATGTGTAGAAGACTTATCCTTCCATATACTGTTGCTGTAGCTGCTGTATTTTAGACCAAAACTGATCATGACTTAATGGTAATCCTGAAAGGTTGTAAACGTCCTGATGCAGTTTGTAGCCACTGTGGGTATAACTTTTCAGATGTGTATATTGGTAACAGGTCAGTTTGGAAAGTCTGTAAGCTACAATAAATTTCTGGTTCTAAAGGTCGTTTGCATTTGTTTCTTACTGCGTGGAACAAAGCTGACTGGAGTTGTATTTACTGTGTGGTAAGTCACCTCTGCTGGTGGCAGCAGAAGAGCTGTGGCCTGGTTGTGTCCATCTCGAGCACAGAAAGACTTTGGCAGCGCCTGTGTACAATTTATCAGTCTTTTTATTTTTTGACTTACAAAACATGTGCCTAAAGCAACTGAAGAGTTAAACATGTAAACATTCTCTTCTTACAGAACCATGGTTTGGCTTAAAAAAATACTTCTTTTTTCAAAGGCAACAGAATGAGCACAATCAGTTTGTACAGAGTTTAAAAAAAATAATCACAGAACCATCTCTAAATAAATAGAAAGGTGTATTGTTGGGAGCATATTTATAAAATCAGAAGCTACTTATTTATAGTGAAATGTAACATTTTTGAAATTGATTTAAGTTTCCATCTTCAGTACAATTCAACTTGCTGAAAACTATCAGGTGAGTTGCTGCTTTGTACATTTGGAGTCAGAGGCTCTTTGCTGACCCAGTGTAGCCATCAGAGTTCCATTCGAGATACTATTCCAGTGGTGTACAAGGAAGAAGATCCAGTTGACTCGTTGGTATTTCTACTTCTTGTGGGTAAGTCAATTTTCTAGACTAAGTAACCTCTCTGTTAAACTGCTGGACTGAAAAAACACCTTGGGAATTGCTCAGCTCTTGCAGTTTGCACTGATACAACTTTGTTTTATTGCACTTCTGAAATGTCAAAGGACAGATGACGTGAGCCACTGCTGCTCTGGGCTTCTGTAAAACTACAGGGCCTGAGTTTTCTGGAAATTTTCTGGAAAGACTCCCAAAATCATGGCTGAAGGTATCAACTGCTGCCAGTCTGCACACCAAGTACCTAAGAGTGAGTAAGGAGAGCAGGGGGTGAGGCTGCCTTGCTGCAGCGTGACTGGCAGGACCCTGGATTGTCCTGAATTGTCCATTTCTGGCCTTCCCCAACCGTGCACAAACAGTTGTGCACTGTTACAGTATTTCAGCAGCAGCCATGCTGACCTTATTTATTCCATGAGTGTGGCAAATTTCCTATCTATTCTGTTAAGGTTGGCTGCAGAATGCTTGCTCTCCACAAACCTGGCTCTAAAAAAACCCAAACCCCTTGAAGAATTAGGAAAGATGCCACCAATCATTTGAGGACAATGGTGGAACCTACAGAGCACCATCCCAGAGAGCAGGTGACAAAGGTTTTTGGTGCACAAACAAGGTGCTTACGGGACAGTAGTCAGCATCTGCAGTAGCCCTGGTTGTAAGAAATACAAGTGAATTGTGACAGCCAGCACCCTGACAGCCTCTGAAGCTTGAGGCTTTATCATTCGTCACAGGAAAGGAAAATTATCCTACTCTAAAAAGCAGGTGGGGGAAAGTGTGATGGGTTTCCTCTCAGAATTTGTTGCCCAGTTCAGGTCCATAATATTCTACTTCTATTTGCAAATATGGATTCACTGTTTCAAGATTTTATTTGAAACCTGGAGACCACTACCAGCTCAAGCAAACGGTGAGTAATATTTGAGCCTCGGGAGAACCACATCAGTGAAAGTAATTTCTAGTATATTGAAAGTAATTTTCTAGGGTGTTTAACTTACTGTTAAACTACGCTGAAGAACTTTACAGGGGGATGTGTTCACAGGTAATCTGGATCCCTTGGAAGGGTCTCTGCCAGTCTCCATTGAAGTGTTCTGGCCACGTCTCGGGCATATAGAGAGTCACTTGAAAGGTGTAGAAAAAGGGGATCTCAAATATAAAGTTAAAATGAGTTGTCTCCTATGTAACTACTGCTTCTAGTAACAGGTGCTCTATGAGAGGACACCTGGTTGATGGTGCTCCATACGAACCACTACAGAACAGACTTCACAGCATAAAACAGCTTTTATGGAAAGAAACAGTAAGTGCTTTAAATCAGAATTTAAATTTTAAAAATGTGACACTAAATCATCATCTGCTAGTACCTGTTTGTAGGTGAAAGTAACAAGGGAAGGGTTTACTACAAGTGTTTCACACTCCATTCACTGACCAAGCCCACTATTACCTCCTACTATTCATTTTGATTTGGGGTAGAAATTGGGGTTTTTTTAAGGCAGTTAACTTAGGTGTGCAGCTGATAAACAACAAATACATTTGAACTTGTCTTAAAAACACCAAAGGTGGAATTAGAGCCAATAAAGAGCAGCAGCCTTTTAAAGTACAGAGGTACCTGATTTCAAAGTATTAAAGAGCTGAAAGTCAGGGATGAGTTGTACTTATGTGCAGAATGGGAAAATACTATCAAAGAAGAAGATTTAAATAAATAGTTCAGTCTCTATCCTAAACTTGCTGGTTTTGTGGGAATTTTAAACCTGAACATGAAAGCTAAATTTATGAGAGTAGCCCATCATCTGACAACACATGTGTCTTGTTCTCACTTGAGACACAGGATCTGAAATACCTGGGGGGGTTTGTTGGTTGTTTTTTTTTTTAACCTACCTATACAGAGGATGTAATATTGAAGAAAATTGCTCAACCTAGTTCAGAGCATACAAATACAATGCAGGATTCAGCTTCAGGGGTGTCTTGAAGAACCAGCCTATGCTGTTCCTCAAAAGGCAGGACAGAGAACACCTCCTAGGAACCTGACGTTGTGGAGAAAATGGGGAAGCAGGAGGATATACCCCAGGGAACTGCCAAAGGCAGTAGGTACTAACCACCCCACCTGTCTTCCAGCATGACCTGAAGGCTTGATGCACCTCACTATGCTCACCTGAGAAGTGGCTCCTGGTCATCTGTCCCTGTGCAATTCCAGTGCTCAGAGCTGCTCACCAGGTGAGGACACCAGCAAATATGACACATGAGTAGAAGTATGTGATTGATCACAGCACCTTGTGGGAGATGGGACAGAGGCAGCAGTGGGAACAGGAGGAGGCTGCAGCAGCCCCTTTGCCCTGATCCAGGTGCCAGCACAGAGGACAACAGCTCGCTCTCTGGCTTAGCCCCCCCCTACAAACACAGTCTTTGCACACCAGCTCTAACCACAGACAAGGAGTCGTGTACCGTCAAAGGAGGAAGAGTGGGGAAAGAAACGGGGAATAAACCTGTCAGAAGATGGGAGCTGGGCTGCAACTTGCTGTAAGTGTGCGTGCTGCTCGTGTGGCTCCTGCCCTGACTCAGGAAGGCAGACTGGCCAAAGCACTCGGGCCCAGAATGGTACCACCTCTCTCAGCTGACTCTGGAATGACTCTTGTATCCCAGTGAGGATGTAGGAGTAGGCCAGTGGCGTGGATTACAGGGCAACCAGGTGGCAAACTGGCTCTGACATACCCCAACGGGAGCTACAGGTAGCAGCCAGTGTTACCTGCCCCTTTAGAAAATGCAATCTTACTGTTTTCAGGCTTAAGACTCAACACAGAAACCCAGGAACTGCTTGAGGCTCAACTGAAGTCTAACTTAGGAAAGCCAACAAAAATACCTAATCCAAGCCTGTTCCTGTGATATCAGGTTTCTGGACAGCAATAGATTGGTTCCAGGTCAGTTCCAGAAGACTCTGGCTGCTGTAGCAGAGAGAAAGCAGTACGACAGCATGGATTTATTTTGGTTTTTACCCTGTCACAATGCAGAGTAAACCAAGTTGTCCAGGTTGGCTTCAGTGGTGATTTAAGCTGACCTACCTTGGTGTACACTGAAAGAGGGTAGGAGGAGCGATCACGTGGTGGAGTTAATGCCTCTGAGCTGTAAGGGTGGGGCCCTAGAAGATGGGCTATAGTCTAAGAGCTACAGGAACAGTAGGTTCTCAGTGTTCAGCTAGATTTTCAAGAAAATAGAACTCCACACATAGAAGGATGTTACAAGTGCCTGAACGCTTCTGTTAGGAGATGTATTTGAAGCTTAACAAGTTCTTAAGGGTACAGTACATCTACCTACCTTCCACTGTAAGCAGGGATTTTATTGCATCGCGTCTCTCCCGTGTCCCCCAAAGATCTACAGCAGACCTGATTATGCAGCTGATGACAGTCCAACAATTCTTCAGTCAGGCAGAAGTGTCTGACCTCCAGGAATGCAGGTGGGGGATCTTCACCATGGCAACATTCATCAGTCCTTAAAAAAACCTGTCTGCAGTCGCTGGCCTCAGTGCAGGTATTACATTCTCTTGGAACAAGTGTGCAGGCTGGTGTTGCTCTACTGTCTGTTATCTTTGGATACGTTGTGTGCCAGCCAGTTCACTTTGGTTTTCCAGCTCTCTCGCAGGGCTTCATTAAACTTTAGTCTGAAGTGCTTCAGTGCCTCCTCGTCTGTTTTCCCCAGAGCTAGAGAATCCTGCAGGTAAGAGGCAGAAATCAGCGTAGCCTCACTGAAAGTGCAACTGAACAATTACCTGCTCAACTACCACAACCTTTATTCTCTAAGAAATTTCTATTGAAAGGGGCACTGAGTAAGCAATGAGTAGCCGTTAATTGGTTTTAGTAGTTACTGTAGTTGTACAAGGCTTTGTCATTCTGATAAATAAATGCATCCTACTTTTACATGGGCTGTAGGGAAACAGTAGGTTTTTTTAGTACTCTTGTACAAAGCCACAGTCTTTCAGGGCAAGGTTGTCAGAACTTCAGAGGCAAGTTGGGAACAGGAAACAATATCACAGCCCAAGAGCTCTGTCTCGTCCCTGCGAGCTGCTTTTCTACAAGGTACCTCTTGCCTTTGTGCTGAAGAACCTGAAATTATTTCCCGAGCACCAGCATCTGGCATTTTTGATGTCCTGCACATCAACATTAGCTGTCTACTCATTATTTTTGCAGTTCATTTGCTTTTAACATGCCCTTGCACACTGACTGAGCTCCAGGAGCAGTATCCAGTTTTAACCATGCCTGGGCTTGCTTCTCTTACCTTTAGATATTGAATGTCTTTAGAGCAGCTGAGTTCTGGCAGGCCAGCAGCTTTCATCAGTGCAAACAAGTGGAGGAAGAGAAGACCGTGGCGCCTCAGAATCATATAGGCTTTTTCACAATAACCCCTGAATCTGTTTGGAAAGGAAGACGAGGCAAAGAAATGAAGATTGCAAGCCATGCTATTTTATAAAGCGAGACTATGTGTTAGTCTGCACCCTGCTGTCTGCACTGATGACTGTCAAGCTCTTTCGCCTTCTTGAACAGGTAGATAATTTATTTACTTTTAGGTGTCTAGATGGCTATAGGCTACATAGCATAGGTGGAAATAAATTCTGAAAATTCAGAGCTTAAAAAGCTTAAGTCAAGTTCAACTGCTTAACACTTACCTTTCAAACTTCTCATTGTTGTTAGTTTTCCCTTGCTGGATGACGTGCACAAAGTCATAGGTTAAGATGAAAGGAACTCGTTCTCTATTAATACCAAATTTAGTCTTGAAGTTCCCCAAAAAGTGACCAAAATCAATATGGAACAGCTGAAAATGTAGAAGAAAGAAAAAAAAATTATTTTCAGAATAGTATCTATTTCAGATGACCAGTGTTGAGTTCTGTTCACAGTTCCTATATTCAGAAGATACTGACTGAGAAGAATGACCTCTCCCTGGCACTCCTTTGAAAGAAGAGGCAATATTTGCTTGCCAAGATATTCTCTAGTGTTATTAGGACAGAAAAGGTACTTACCTCTTCAATACATGCTGGTGTTTGTAAAGCCATAGTGTGTTACTAGTAGAAGCAGAAAGAGAACTAGAATGGGCACCCTACCAGTGCAGTTTGCAATTCCCAGTGTGTGGAAAAAAGACATCCAGTGTTGAAGCTACTACAAAATATTACTGGCTCAGGTAAGGCTTTTTTTTCCCCTCTTTTCTTTTTCCTACTTTTTTAAAGCAAAACTACCAAGCACAGTGAAGTCGCTGCACCTCTGGTGCAGTGATGGGATGGAGAGGAGGAGGATCCTGTGCAGAGCCTGGCACAAGGCAAAGCCCAAGGCTGGGACACCGCGGGGCATCAGCTCCCCCCCGTGGACACGGACCGAGTGGCCTCTGCTCGGCAGAAAGTGCTGGGAGCTCCCTGCACACCAGTGTGGTAATGGGGAGGAGTCCTGGGTAAGGGCTCCTGCCAGTCACAGCCCAAGGAGGGTCGTTATTTTCTTGTCAGCAAATGACACAACGTCCCTGTCCCTGCTATGACCCAAAGCAAAGGCACTGCGCGGTTTGACCATGACTGCTTGATTGGTGGGAACTGGGTGTAGAGGAGCTGACCTCACTGGACCTGCAGGAGACTTATCTGGCATCCCCTAGCACAGGGTTGGTTTAGGCTTTGCAGAAAAACAAGAGTAATAGCTTAGACTTCCACTTTTACCAGCATACTACTGATGCAGTTCAGTACAAGTCCTGTTAACAAAGGCATTTTCTTTTTCCTAGCTTTGCCCTTTGTCTTCCAAACAGTGGAATAGAAAAGGAATCAGTAGAGGTATCAATGTGAAATTAAAACCATACTGATCAGAGGCATTCCTTCTTAAAAAAGAAACCAAACAAACCACCATTTTTTTGTAGGAGGAAGACTATAAATACAGCAGCTTTTGGGTGAGAAACTGAGGCTCTTACCTGGCAACCACAAGTGATTTGTGACTCTGCAGAAGCCAAGTCAGCCTTCACACTGGTAAGTACAGTGCTCGAGTTTGCATCTGCAGACCACTTTATGTCTGAGAGGCATTGCTTGCTCTGCTGTAATTCCAAAGTGGGTATTACAGCAGCAGCTGAGGGCAGCAGTGCTTACAGAACTGCAAGTCAAGTTACAGAACTACATTTACCCTTCGAAAGGTAGAAGCTATTGGGGAATATTTGTCCAGTCTGCCTCTTGGCTGGAAGGTGAGGCACATTCCTCAGCAGCAGGAGTGCACTGGGCTGCATCTGGCCATTGCTAAGCAGCACTCATGCCCCTGTTCCAGCAGTTACCAGCAGCAGTGGATCCCATACCTGTCCCGTTTCCCGGATCATGATGTTATCACTGTGCCGGTCACCGATCCCCAGCACGTAAGTTGCCACGCAGTAGCCAGCACAGGACAGAGTGAACTCCTCTATAGCTTGTTCTAGTAAGTCACTGAAGAGGGCAAGAAAAAGATTGAAAGAGAATTTTACTTTGAACACCAAGGTATTGCCACTGGGCCAGTTGTTTTCATAGGTTCCCCTGTGCAAACCCACCTGCAGGGGAAGGGAAGGGAAGGGCAGGGTGGAGTTTTGGGAGTGCTCTCCAGAGCGAGTTACTCCCATCCACACCTTACAAAAACTAGCTGCAGTAACAACTGTCTGTAACTGGAGAGGTCCAGGTAAGGTTATATCCACAATCCAACAAAAACTGTTTAGTCTCAACTGAATTAACTCATTTCTAGATCTCTCCAGATCCAAAAGACAAGGTGGGCTCCTAGAATGCTTCCTGTTGGTGCCTTGCTACATCAGGGCAGCACTGAGGTGTTGCTGCTCTCCCTTTCTGTATCTAGTAAAACCCCCAGCTACACAGATTTTGTGCTGCTGCCTTTTTTCACCTCCCAGTTTTGACATTACTCCTCCTGCCCCTTTTCCAGCTGCCACCACAATGACTATCTGTCTCTGGAGAAAGTAATAGGACCAAGGGGAAGACCAAGGTTTGGATCCAGCCTGGGGATACCTTAAGCTTGCAAACAATAACCCAGAGGCTCCCATTTCTGCTCAACACCCACGCAGGTCCACACAACACCTTCTGGTGTGCCAGGCAGGGAAGCAGCCTCAGGTATTGTGGGACAGCTCAGAAATACATGTTAACTGAAGATAAAAATTGAACCCAGCAGAAGAAATGTCTCTAGGTGGAAGGAAGCAGTAAAGCTTAGAGAGTAAAAGGTAAGCCTGCTTACCCAGGGTTCTTGGACTTGAGCCAGTTCAGCAGCGCGTCCTTGTTGAAGGCTGCAGTGGCCACCATGTTGCTCTTGTTCAGCTGGATGTTGGCAATGGTGTCTGAATGCATGACTACTTCTATCAGCCCGGTCTTGTCTCCTGTGGAGAGGCAGCCATAAGGGGTCATCCTGCAGAAATGAAAGAAACCCTTCCACTGAAATCTTGCCCAGAATTGGGGTGTGTTGACTTTTAAGCTTTCCCTCATCTGTCATTTCTATTCTTTATCCACTCCTCAGCACCACAAAACCTGACTAGCTGCTCACAGACTACCCGACAGACCTGCTGGGGACAAAATAGCATCACCACACACAATTTATTGTTGTGGTAGGACAACCATGTGCACGTTACTCACCTCAGGTCCAGGCCCTCCTGCTTCCACAGTATGTCCATCAACTGGATCATCTGCAGAGTCAGCATGTCCTGACGAAGGTCTGTGCAGCATTGCAAGGGAAAAAAGGGTCATAAGCACCTCCCGTCCTCCCCTCCTCTGGTGCTCTTGCAAGTGTGGTGCTTGCTCTGTCCCTAAAGAGGCTGCTGGAGGGGACTGTGCCAGCTTTGTCACTTGCTAGGTCAAACCAGTTAACAACATCAGCACAGAGCAGTGTTGACTAGTGCAGGAAGAGTGTAAAGCCACCATTCTAGATACCTCCACTCAGACAGGGCTTTACTAAGAGAGGTAGACACAGCTTCACGTGGCCAAAGCTCTTCCCATCGTGGTCAGTGTAGCACATCAGAGAACATCTGCAAGCAGCAGCCACTCCAACCCTACAAAGCTTGGACTGCTGTAGCTCTTTCAGACCTCACCTCAGGTTTCTGTTTACTGTGCAAGGGTATCCAGCTACTACTGTGCTAAAAATCTTAATGAACAGCACAGCAAGAGCAATATAGAGGAGCATTTATTACTTTAATTAATCTTAATTTAATTTTAATATTACTGATCTCCAGATTGCTGTCCAAAAACTCAAACACATTGAAATTAAGTCCTCATTTACACAACATCTTGATGGTCCATATCTAGGCCCACTCACCACAATAAATATTTGAGACTATTGTGCCTGGCCTGTAAAAACACATCCCTTAAAGACTCACCATCTCCATTTTTGAAGATAATACCAACTCCACCTCCACCTGTCTCTTCATTGTTAAACACAATCCACAAAGGTTTCATTTTGGAGTCCATAAAGGTGCACTGATCCACACTGTAGGACACAAAAATAATACCATCAGAGTTTCCATCTAGTAAAAAAACCCAGCCAGCTAAGCTGCAAATTCAACAGCATCTACCACTGCTAATGGACTGGTGGCTTCCATGAGAAAGGAGGACCTGGGGCTAAACTAGAGGCCTGGCTCTCCTGCTGAACAAAGCCTGCGGTGCCAGTCAGGAGATGATCAAGAGATCTCCCTTACCAGACTTCAGCGAGGATAATGTTGGGGTTCAGGGGGGACTGGAGGTGGGAAAGTGCTTCAAGGTAAGTTTCCTGCTTCATGCACACATGCATCATCTCCTTGGTTTGAGGCTTGGTGGCCTTCTGAGAACTCACTTTCACGAGGTCGTTTAAAGCTTTCATCTTGTTGAGTGCTTCTCCCTGAAAAAGGGGAGGGAGAGAACAGGGTTACACAGAAAATTCCTGGAGAAAGATTAAAAACTATTAAAACCTGCTGTGAAATGTAAACTGTGCTTCTGCCTCTTACCTTCTCTTCAATTTGTGGTAATTTCACACATTGAAACAAAACAAATTTAGCAGTACCTGCTTGAGGAAAATTCATAATCATGGATCTCAATCAGCCAGTTGTGATCAGCTCTTACTAAATGGTAACTCACTGAACTCATCTACTAACAGTCTCTGAACAGTTCAAACCATTCTAGAGGCATATGAGTAGTTTGGGACGTGTGTGGGTGAGTAAGAGATGAGCACAGTCACACATGCTGGGGAACTCCAGGCTCTTACCAGGGTATGCCAAAACCAACACAGCAGTGAAAAGGCTTTTTTTTTTGTACAACTGGTGACATGGCCTTGGCAAAGCAAACAGCTGAGAGCCAGCTCTGAGCAAGAGATGAGTCAACCTTATGGAGAACAGCAATTTTTACCTGTTTCATCAAAACCTTCATGTGGTGGGTGCTGCCTCTGCAGTATGCTTCCAGGATCAGACCAAACCTCAAGGCAACGGCAGGAACATGCATTTCAGCCCTAGGGGAAGAAGGGAGGTTAAAACAATTCTGATTCACAGCAGGGAGTGAGTAATTCTCCCATTTATCCCAGCACAAAGAGCTGGAGGAGAGGAGGGTGCAGAATATTAGCTGCTGTTTAGATTCTTCACTGGGGAGGGAAAAAACACAGCCACCCCAGAAGGTGATGTAGAAAAAACATTGCTTGAAGCAATGAGACATCTTTCTGGATGACTAAATTGCTCACTGCTCCTTTGAGAGAATTACTTAAGGAGCAAGGGCAGTTCAGGGCCTATGGCTCAGAACTGGGAGCTGGCCATGGAGGTCCAAAGTAAACTTCAACTCACAGATATATAAATATATGCCCAAACAGACACCTCTGAAAACCACCTAATCCAAGCAGCACCACCCCAACGACAGAAAACAGTAACAAACAAACAGATTGTGTGTCCTCCTGAAATACTCTTTATTCTAGCTCCCAAATTAAAAAGCTGTAGCTCCTGGGTTTGGGTAATCACAGCAAGGCAATCCCACCACTGCTCTGATGAAAGACACTAGCTAAAGGACAGGCAATGGCCCTTAAATAAATCCCTTGGTATCTATAGGTACAGATACGCTTGCTGTCTCACTTCACAGAGCAAGGAGGAAACCAGTAAATGCTGGTTTCACTTGCTTACTGAGAAAAAGCCTAAAACATTTGCTTTTTACCTCAGATGCCAGAAGAGGAAGTGGCCGATCTTGCGGTTGGATAATGCCCTGTCCAGCAGGAACTTGGTTAATTCACAGTCTAAGTACGATTCATATTTAAGCACCTGGACAAGCTGTAGCAGGTACTGGAACAATTCATGATCTCTGGGGACAGAAAGGAAAAAGAAAAGGCAACCCTATCTTCACTGCAACAAGTGTACTTGCAAAAACTGTACTGACAGGACTGTCAGCCTTGTTCACAGTCCCCCTCAGCAGCCCTAAACATAAATAGAAAGGGGTTTTGCATATCCCTCGTGGATAACACTTACGTCAGCTTCTTTAATGAGTTGATAGCAAAGGAACCAACATAACGGTCAGGAAAGCTAAAATCCAGCAGCTCCAAGGCATTCAGGACAGGCAACTCTGGCCAGGTCTGAAGCAGGGAAATCATCTGTGGGAGGAGGGGGGAAACCTCTATCCAGCGGTGCAGGTGGCTGCAAGGGGGGACAGTGGGCTATCAA